>JAQJVL010008430.1:0-19779 GCA_035578905.1 Stictocephala bisonia
TTTAAAATTTTTTCCGACGGTAACTTTTCTTTTAAATTGTTTAATTTTTAAACTCACCAAAAGGGGATTATTGTGCTTTGCTTAATTTTCAATTCGGAGCTGCCCAGGGATGCCGGCTTACTCCCTGGCCTCGGTGGAATCAAGGGATATGTGGGCTAAATTGCCGGTTTAATTGTTGTTTTCCAGACGTTTTCTAAATTTTCACTTTTATTTGGGGTTATCTAAATTTGTTTCTAAGTTTGTCACCTTTTTAAATTTTTGTTAATAAATTTTCCTTACGTTTTGGGAGTCTCAGGCCAAACTGCAGATAGGCCATACAAAAATTGATTGTTAAATTTTGGTATTTGTGGAGTTTGTTGTTTCTGTAGTTTATGTGTTGTATCTTGTTATTTTAGTGTTTATGGTTATTGATTTAAGTGAAAATTTATATTGTGGCCTTCTGCCTATTTTATATCGTGGCCTTCTGCCTTTTTTGATTATGTTAATAGTGGTTTTTCGGTAATAAATTAGTTTCGCTCAGCTGCCGAGTTTTATTTTGGACCCTCCAACTGCCACCCGTGATCCCATCGCTTTACTCGTTTTGAGCCATCCCCCAGTTGGCACGCTTCCCAGCTTTGGTGGGGGGATGGGTCTCACTAGGCTCAAAGTTCCTTGAGATGGAGTGTTTTTTAACTCAGATCACTGGTGTCTTGTTCTATTTTTACTAGTTACTTTTTATTAACTTTTAGGTTAGGTTAAAGGGCAGGAATCAGTTATTAGAATAAATATGGCATCAGTAAACTTATTTAAGTCCACACTAACACATTGCATTAGGAAACACAAAGAGATAATTCACATTACACAAATTTTCAGTGACACTGGCACTTTTATCAGGTGAGTATAGAGCTATTCTGTTTTTAGTCTATCTCTACTCACCTGATGAAAATGCCACTGGCACTGAAAATTAGTGTTATGAGAATTATCTCTATATGTTTCATACTGCAAGGTGTTAGTGGACTTGCCTTTTTATTAACTTTTAATTTAATAATTTTAATATGTGAAAATGTATTGTATTATACTTCACTGGGCATCTTAAAAGTCCTGCTCCCTCCTATTAAATTCTGTATGAATAGAGATGAAGTGATTTACCATGAGGAATATGATCAAGTTAGGAGTTTTTTTCTTAATATTACACATTTTAACCTCTCTCCGGAAATGGAATAAGTCAACATTCTTCTTCTTTTTTTAATACCTTAAAAATGAGGTGTGTTTTGGTAGGTGTTGCTATTTAATAATGTTGGTTTACCCCAAAAACACCATATTTTCGGGGTTTATACATAAAATACTCCTCAGTTGGTCATATAAATACTCCCTGAAGTAAATCACTTAAACTCTATTCATTGAAACGTTAGTAGAAGCAGGGGGGATGGGACTTTCAAGACACCATATATAGTACCCATACACAGTTTTAGAATTTGACTTTCAAAACAATTGATTTACTTTTAACTTAACAGTAACACACTTTTTTTTTATATATATTATACTACTGTGAAATTAATTTTTTACAGACATTACCGTTACCCCCAATTTTATTTTTGTCTATCTATGTTCTTTTTATAAAGTGTCCTGATATACAGTATTGAATTGTACAGCTCAGTAATTTTTTAGGATTTGGAACTGAACCATTCTAGATCGCAAAGAAAATCTGTTGTAACTGTACTGTGATTCAAAATTGTCAAAAGCATACTGAAATGCTACTGCAAGATTAAAATCCATTTGTTAACAAACACTATGCACTGGCATTGTATTGTTATACTTTTTTTGAAATGAACAGTTGACCCATATCACAGATGCGGGATATGACAATGTTTACCCTATTTAAAAATGATTTTGAACTTAATCAAATGAGTCAAACTAAAAAAATGGGTTGTGAAAGGATGAGGAATGTAGTAAATCTCTTGAATTCTTTTTTATCCAACAGCAGCCTGACTCTCTATACTTATAATAATAAATTATATATAAAAATTATTTGAAGATTGAATTAGTCCGGAAAATAATTAAGTCATTTGTTAAAAAACTGATTTATTTAAATATATGATCTTTTTGAAAGCATTCTAATGATTTCTAGAAATGTGTAACATTGCTATGACCAAGCATTGTACAAATGTCTTTTTTATTTGTTTGTTTCTTGCCATTACATCCTTCCTACATAATTGGACAGTTTTCAGTAATAAATTATATTATTGTAAAAAGTATACAAACTGTAGTTGATTATCTCTATTAAATGATTAAACTTTGTATTTTAAGTCATTACTGTTTAATCCATTGTGGGCAAGAGACATAGCATATGAGTCTCAGAGAACTATGAGATTGCCTTGATGAGGTTTTCATGTTCTGATAGGCTGCCCAAGGTGAGAGCGTGCTTCCTCAGGCCCTAGAGAGTAAGAAAGAGTGTAGATGATTTTCCAGACTCCTCCTCCTCCTCATATTTCCTACACAAGAGAAGAGGGTTGGAA
The DNA here is from genome assembly GCA_035578905.1 of Stictocephala bisonia. Lineage (NCBI taxonomy): Eukaryota > Metazoa > Arthropoda > Insecta > Hemiptera > Membracidae > Stictocephala > Stictocephala bisonia. The sequence continues at coordinate 2,496 of JAQJVL010008430.1, forward strand.
CCCCATCTTATTCAAGTGTGCCTGGAACATCCAGTGTCCGCATTTCGGAGTTCTGACCTTGCAAAATAAAGAGTTTCAACCATTTGGATTTCGATGGCTCCAACAGGTCCTCCTTTGCTTGCCTTTTGCATCCCAGGTTTCCTGGTCCTTACCAGCGACCCTCTTGGTGAGGCTATAAGCAACTCTGCATGGCGGCTCTGATTTACTGCCTTATTATTCTTCAATTATTCTCGGTGAATTAACTTTAAAATGTTTAAGCATAAGGATTGTTGTTTTATCATTTTTTGCAGTTTTTACCCTCATATTATGTATAATAAGTAAATATATGACTGTTTTATAAATATGTCAGTTTTATCTGGAATATACGTATATCTAGGAGGTTAGTCTTACAGTTTTTGTGACAATGAGTATTCATTACGCAGGTGCTCTTGAGATCAGCTCCCTGGCGTACTTTGTGGTCATCTACTACTTGTTGTCCATTTGGACCTACGGCCTGAGTGTATCAGCTGGCTTGTTTATACCATGTCTCCTCACTGGAGCTGCGTGGGGCCGGCTCGTTGGTCTCAGTATTGAGACTTACTTTCCCGAAGCGGTAAGTCGAAGAAAGGACATAAGACTATAAAAGTAAAAGAAAATATTGTAATGTTATTATTTACTTTAATTAAAGCACTTGGAACCTCAAATATTAAAATTTACAATTAATATTTGAGTATTAATATTACTAATATACTAGTAATATTAGTGAGTGAAATCTAACTCAGTTTCTTTAGTTTTTCCCAAGTATAAGATACAAAAATTACAATATACCTGGACAATACTGTATATTGTAGTATACAGTATTGTCATATACAGTACTGAAATGAATACATGTTATATTTTTGTAGGATCTATACCAACAACTAAAATTTCTTTGACTTTGAAAGAAACATCATTTACTGTCTACCTCTCACTTGATTGCGTGCGAGGGGACACAGGGGTGAGGGGGAAGGTTAACCCCACCAGTGCGCCAAACCGGTTGTTGCCTAGCAACCCGCCGTATTACTCATACTGACTTTGTGCGGCGCAGCTCTCGTGACCAGCTGTGCAGTCAACGCCAGTATATCGAACTAAGATCACCTGTCGACGTATGTGTTTTACTGTCATTTTTAACTGTCATTTTACAGATGTAATAAAGTTAACCGTATAATTTATTTTGAAATTTTAATGTAATAGCGGCAATAAATACTAATTTAATATAGGGCTTTTATTAACCTCATTGATTATGTTATTTTTATGTTTGACTTGAGTTGTTTTGATAATAAATAAACACATTATTTATTTATTATCAATCATGATGATAACTGTGGAAGAAACTAATACATTTGTTCATTTGGTATATGGTGGTGGTAATTTGGTCATGAGTGAGTATGGTCTTGCAGATGTTTTCAGTATGGCTCATAGAATGGTATGAGTTGTTTGAGGGGAAGTGCTCGACCAATGGCAGACGCATTCCTCTCACACGCATTCAAGTCGGAGGCAGACAGTACATACTTGCTAACCTTTCCTCATAGCTAGTAAACATTTAATTTAAATTACGTATTCTTCAGTCATCAAGCCAACTGATCTAATTGTTGTGTAAGTGCCGTGTTCAACTATTTCAAGTCACCAACCTATTCAAATATCATTTATATATCCTCCAATGAAACTATATAAAGTCAATAATTATCATAAACAGTGTTTTAAAAGTGTTGATCTACTTCTATTAATCAGTGTATAAATTAATAAGTTCAATTATCCTGTAAAAGTAAAAGGTATTGTTCACAAATAAGTCGTTCATAATTAATTTATGAACTCCTTTGTTTCCATAATAGTTTAAGAATTAGAAGTTATTTACTCAATATATTAAAGTAACTAATGAACAATTATGTTCCAACCATTACTCTATTAGTAGAATTCGCTTAACAGTTAAACATCATTCCTTATGTTGTACATTTGCTAAATTTCAGGAAAAAACTTACCTTCAGAGAATTATGCAATAACAATCACCACAGGTTTACATTTGCAAATAACACCTCTTATAGTTAACCTTACAAAAGCAACACTAAATTTTAAAGATTTATATAAATAAATTCTACATCCAGTTTATAAAGTTACTATGTGTACCCAAGGTATTTGGCCTTGCCAACAAGCTGCCTCCATCTCTCTCTACCCACAGCATCCTCTTGCCTCTCTCAGTTTTCTTAATTGTTGTGGTCCCTCCTTAGGTTTTTGGTCTTCCACAAGGTCTTCTTCCTACTGGATTTCCCTGTTGTACAGCTTTGATCCATTTACTTTTTCCTCCCAATCTCATGGAAGCTCATTTTACTTCTGCTCTTGGCTTCTGGCACGATATCAAACGATTTTAATTTTTCAATAATTGTGTTTGTTTCTCCATATATACCTATTTCTTGTAGGTCCAAATATATTTCTTAAAACTATTTTAGAATGTATCATTTCTTCTCAGCCTTTTTTAGAATCCAAGTATCTACTCCATGAAGATTAAAAATGTCAAATTGATTATTTAGGTTTAAGTCATTAAACTTAAGTTTAGATAGAATATCACTAGCAATGTATAAATAGTTTCCATTAAATGCTATTGCTATCCATAGTTAGCTAAGAATTAGGGAAATTGAATGTGGAATGATTAACTGATTTTGTATTTTGTTAATCTAAAATTGATTTATGTCTATAGTAATGGGTTTAAGTGGTAGCACTGTCAATTTTGTAATAATTCTCATCAGGAGTGGTGTGTGGACCCAGGCAAGTATGCTCTCGTGGGGGCGGCAGCTCAACTGGGGGGTGTGGTCCGGATGACCATAAGTCTCACAGTCATCATGATTGAGGCTACTGGCAACATCAGCTTTGGCCTGCCTCTCATGGTCACTCTCATCACAGCCAAGTGGGTCGGGGATTTCTTTAATGAGGTAAGTGTTTCTGGTCTAAGGAACTGTTTTAGTTTTCACAATGATTAACAAAAATAGTCAAAATGGTTGGAATGCAGTAGGGTTTAGTAATGGAGTCTACTTGTACAATACGGCACTGTGCCAAATACTTGCCACAGCACCTAAAAAAGATAATCTCATATTTTCCGAGCCATAAGGGCAAGATTAACTATAATTAAAGTAATGCATTTTACGTGTACCGATTTTTATTTATATATAATCAATAGTCTAATGTTACTTTATTAATTTTACATTTTTATTGCCAACATCTTCTTTACACAGCATGCATAAGCTTTGATAAAGTAGTAACATAGTCTTTTGATAGCACTGTTATATATGATTTTAGTTGGCACTGGTAGCGCAGTGCTGTAAACCAGCTACTTGGCAACAAAGTGTTGAGGAGATTGTAGGCGGTAGGTTATATGCTCGGTCTTCTTAATACCAACCATGGTTGACAATAGTCGATGGATTCTGCTCAATGGTTGCCATCGATGTGGACACTGGGTGTAGTTTGGGGTGTCCATGTTGGATGGTAGTTAAGGTTCAGATGTACAGGGAAGATAACTGAATGTAAGGCTTGTCAGTTAGCTGAAAATCAGACCAACACTATGTGGTTAGGATAAAGCTGTAGGTCCCTTAGTTGCCCTAGCTATTGTGCCATTAATGAATAGCTCTTTCTGAGGAACAGTGGAGCTTAGTTAGTAACAATGACTACACTCGTTCATTTACACTCATTTGCTCCTCAAATTCGCCCATATCTTGACGATTGGCGTCTTAATAATGAATAATAATAATTTGTACAAATGCATTTCAAGGTATTTTGATGTATTTTTATGTTTTCTGATGTTTTTGTGTATACTCAATTAGATTTTGATCTCCAAACACTGGGTTAATTGACTAAAATATCAAAACAATTAATCTTCCTCAATTATTTTGATGCTGCCATGGTTTTCTATGCTTTCTTCTGTCACGTTTCTATTTGTTTTCATTTACGTTGTTTACTTTCAATAATGCATTTTAATAGTGTTACAAAAGATCAACTACTGTTCAAATTATTCAGAATTAGTGTTTTTAGTGGAAAAGAAAAGGTCTGGAAATGCAAAAATAAAAGACACTTAAAAGTTACTAGGTCATAAGGAATATCTTTATACTTATAAAAAGTATTTTCGTACCCATTGAAACTGATTTCAGGTAATGATTTAAATGGATTTGCTTTCCTTAACTGCAAGGAAGTTCACAGTCATCTTTTCAGATATCTTCCTACATATTACCTACTAACAATAATCTTCAGTTGCGGGGAAACGGGCGAGAAAAAAGAAAACATTTATTAATTGTTAATGATGAGGATTGGTTCGGATCGGTCCTGACTGGAAATTAATACTTTAATTGACAGAGGCCGTGTGGGAAATTCTTCTGGATTAATTACGCCGTTTCCGCCGCGTTAGAAGCGCGCGGGCTGGACCTATGGTTTAGGCCGCGTGAGTGCTAGTTGACGGTTCCCTACAAATCACAACCAGCTTTGATAAGCTCTAAATAAATGTACCATAAGGGCAAATATAGTTTTACATAATTACAATTAACTGGGTGGCTGCGATCCCCTCGTGCCCTCCATTACCGAAACTCTACATTTTAGATGGCTACCTGATTCCTACCTAAAGGGGCTACTCCCCCCCCCAAAGGTTAATTTAGCCTAGCCGATACATTTTTATTAATTGGTGCTAAAACTTAAACTAGAGGCTACTTAGCTGGCGAGCGGCCGTTGGCGGCATTGTCGTCCGGAGTCCTCGACGCGCTGCTCCTACCTCCCTCGGTGTCTTCGACACTCTCCCCGACTCGCTCCGTCCGGCTCCCCTCCACGACCCTAGGGCATGCGCACGCGATGGTTGAATACTTCGCCGCGCGTCCGCCACAATCTCCCCCCCCCTAAAGTGTTTTTTTTTTTTTTTTTTTTTTTACAGAATATAATAGGGGAATATAATAAAGTTAATTAATAAATGAAGGACAGTTGCATAAAGCCTTTTTGATTGTGGCTTGACCACTTAAACAATAATCAATATACTATAAAATGATAATTGCATGCTGGTATAAGACATAAATAACTGATAAACTATTGCTTAAGAAAAAATATTGAGATAGTTTTAATAAAACTGATTAAAGCCAACAGTACGAGATAAGATAACATTCCTCGATATTAACTTATTACGTAAAAATATCACAAATATGTAAAAATGTTCATTATTATGAATTACAATACTTTGATGTTTTAATAAAACTTTTGTAAGACTAATTTATTTTATCATTTGATAAATACTAAGAACGATAATACTGTACTAAATGAAATAAGGTTAACATAACATTAAATGTATAGAAAAAGTTGGTGAAAATATTAGTGTAACAATTCCCTAATATAATACACTTGCTCAACATCAGTAAATAAACATTGGTATAAATGTAAAAAACTATATCATCTAAATGCTGACAATACTGGACTTGGAGTACACCAATTTGGAGGGGAGGTTTCTTCAACATTCGTTTACCTATTCTACATAGAGACGTCGTTAACAGTTGGAGATGACGGTGCACTCAATGTACGACGTCGGAACAAAGCCTTCTTCAGAGTCGTTTTGTCTTCGTACCCGAGTCCAGCCATCACCTTGGTCGTGCTCGATGATGAATAACTCCTCACCATCACTCATAGGGATGCTACCTTCACTGGTAGCTTCAAAGGGGTAGAGGGCTCTGCAAGTACCAAGAGGGGGCAGCAGCTCTGCATCATAGTACTCTGGAGGCTGAGCATCATCAGAGTCAGGCAGTGACGTGTGTGAGGTTCCTAGCCCTGACTCCGGACTGTCCGAGCAGCCGTGAGCAGGCAAGGGCGTACCAGGTGCACTCTGCTTGTGATTGTGGTTGGCAGAGACGCTGCTGTCAGATGCTGATCGGCTCAGCGACCCTTCTTCTCCACCACTACCTCCACTGTTTCTGTGCGGCCTTTGTAGGCCATTGATGTTATTGTGTCGTGGTGTGCCTGAGTTGTGCCGCCTCTGTGCCGGGCTGCCTCCCTCAACCTCCTCCAATAATCTCTGGTACTTTTGTTGTTCCATTTGCAATTTCTCCAAATTATGACTGCTTGCGTTCAGCTGACCCTCTATTGTCATTGGGTCTCCCATTGATGGATTGGCTTCATATACACCCTTCATCTTCATAAGACCATCCCTGGCAGCCGTTTCTTGTTTTATTTTTGCAGAAATCTCTTCTATTTTCATCTGAAGCCTCTTTTTCCTTTGGTTTGGGGGCAGGTCGCTGAAGTCATCCTTGTTGTCACCATATGAAGAAAGATTGTTCTTGTTAGAACCAAATATGGAGAAGAGTCCAACACGTTTCTTGAGTTTGCTAGTGCTCATTGTGCCTTTGACTGTGACAGCTTCTGGCCTGAGACCACTGATGGCAGGCGGGGGAGGGGCAGGGTTTGAGTCTGTCCAACTCAGATCCTCAAAGGGTATGTCAGTTGGTGGTTGGTATCCAGACTTGTACCTTTCTATCAGCAATTGTGTATCCTCTTTTTCATTGATCTGATTGGCTGCATTAATGATGCCATCTAAACATTGGTTGATTATAGGGAAGACCTTTCTTTCTACATCTACAGAATGAATCATGAAGTTCTTGACATTTTTTATCCTTTTTTCGTCCAGGTCCTGAAGAAGCCTAAACACCTCTGGCATTAGAATGTGGTAATGTTGGTGCTGTAAGTCATTGGTCCTCTGTAACTGGTTGGCATATTCATTCTTGGTATCCTCGCACTGCTGAGATTTAAATGTCATGTTCATCCTCTGTTTTTCTACCTCGGCACGAGATAGGTTGTAGTCAGCATCTGCCTTGTGAAAATTGTCAATTGCCCTCTGCCTCCTTGAAAGCCTTCTCGTAGTTTTTTTCTCGACCATTCCAGTGTCATAATCTGGTTGTTCAGAGATGTCATCATCCTTGCTCCTTCTTGTAAATGCTTCTTCCTCTCCTCCTTCATGTCTTTGACCAGTATGGTGACCTCCCGGATTACATCTGTCTGTAGGTTCTCAGCAATCACTTCATGCTGCCCTGCCAGGTCATTCATCTCCTGCATCACCGCTTTTAACGCTTTGCATGGACTGTACAGGTAGTCTTCTTCGTCCTTTTTCTTTGGTGTGTATGTTTTTACAAGTTTCCTAAGTTTCGAAGCGTAATCTTTTTCGATGTCACATCGATCTCGGATGAAGTGTCCGTACCTCTCTAAGAAGTCGATGCCCTTCTGGTGTGCAGGGACAGGTTCTCGTACTGGTCCCATAGCTCAGTCCCCCAGCTCATTTTCTTTCAGTTACTGACTAGCTGGTTGTGATTTGTAGGGAACCGTCAACTAGCACTCACGCGGCCTAAACCATAGGTCCAGCCCGCGCGCTTCTAACGCGGCGGAAACGGCGTAATTAATCCAGAAGAATTTCCCACACAGCCTCTGTCAATTAAAGTATTAATTTCCAGTCAGGACCGATCCGAACCAATCCTCATCATTAACGATTAATAAATGTTTTCTTTTTTCTCGCCCGTTTCCCCGCACAGTTACTGTTGTAGTTTCTATATGACATGAATATCATCGTTTCTGTTTGTTGTTGTAATCTATTTTTGACAATCCACTGGTCAATTACTTAGCACATTTTAAACACGCATATTTTACTTTTACATAAGGAGAGAAAGTATAACATTCAAGGTGAAAATATTCTGAGCACTCAAAGCATGACTTTCCAGTACTGCACTCATTTCACTGACTAGCATATTTTGATTTTGTTACCATACCCGTTTGTCACAGTCATAACGTTGTTACTGTTCATATTCAGTCTTAGTTGTGACTTTGTTGTCTTCCATATAGATTTTTTCTTCCTTGCTGACTCTACAAATGACTGTTCTTTGCATACTGATCGGCTAAACCTCTGTTTTTAACAAAAGTTATTTCCCTGCACAGTGTTTCTTGCAACATTTTCAATCAAGGTAGAGTTGAAACATACTACTGTGGGATTTTGTGCAAAAATAAAATACATACAACACATTGTGAACGAGGGTAATTTTTATTTACCAATTGATTGAACTTTATTTGAAAATTATGACGAAGTAAATAGTTTAGTAAAAGTGTAATGTGAGTAAAATATTTTCATACAGGCATTGAAAAGATTGTATAAAACAAACTAAAAAAAAAAAAAACGATAATTGTAATGATACGGTACATGTTACGTTTTCACAATAATGTACACTGACTTACTAGAATCAGAGATATACCAGTTTTAAAAATCATTAATTACTATTTCAAAGTGTTTTCTGAATCATAAATTACATTTTTAATTCATAATTTATGTAGGCCTCTACTAAATTTGGCAAAATCTCAATTAACCAATGTTTGCCTGAATTATCTTCCATACTCCAATGTCTGATAAAAATATAATCAATTTAAACGTGATATTCATTAAATTCAAAGAAGTAGAAAAGGATGATGAAATCATCACAATAAGACTTTGATTACAATTAAAGGGTGTTCTTGTGTAAAAATCTAAATCTTGCAAAGGAATGCATAAATTGTTGCTGATGATAATCACACTTTTGAATGAATATTTGTCAGAGAATTAACATTTACATCATGCTAAACTCTTATTTTAGATATTAAAATATCTTCTGAGTGACAATTCTAAAATGGTTTTATATACTGTATTTGATATGTTAATATTTTTAATACTAATATTGCCAATCATCCATTCTAAAATAAGTTTTGAAAATAAGTTAACAGACTTGAATTGAGCCTTTGAGAAATGAAGTCATGCAATAAAAATCTATTGTCAGCTCATTCTACTTTTCAAATGTTTATTTATAGTTAGATATTGAAGTAGATTATCAGCGATTCCTATGTATATTGATATTCTAGCAAGAAGAATAACTGTAATGTGTTGGAGGGCTAACTACAGTTGTAGGTAAATGCAGCGCTGTTAGAAGTTAGTCGTGGATCTATTAATGTTAGTACCAGGTTAGGTCAAAGGGTACTAGGCAAGGAATTAGTTTATTAAGAGAAAAAGGACATCAGCAAACTTATCTAAGAAGACAACTCCATTCACATCTTACTGTAGTAAAGAAACACAGAAATAAAATATTTTCAGAAATGTTCGGTCTTGATCAATCTTTTATAACGCATAGATTTAATATTTAGGTTTATTTTTGTCAAAATTACAAGTAACTGGGAAATTAATAGGACTAAAATAGTTTAAATGCTTTCATTTTAATACTACGCTGCTGGGCTTTTGCCTTGTAAAAAGTGCTCATTTTTCTTAAAGTTTAACAGGTTAAAAAGAGAAAAAAGGTAAAGTTCGTCTTATTTTACCAGGCAAAGTTAGGGCTAAGAAGCCCTCTCTAACACTTAAACTGGGGACCAATGGCTTTACGTGACTTCCGAACCACGGGAGCGGCAGGGCAAAATCGATTAGTGGTCAAATCGGGAATCGAACCCGAATCAGCAGCGTGGCAAGCCAGCGCCTTAGCCTCTTATCTACGGCCGCTCTTCCAGGTTGTGGAAGAGTTACTGGGTACATGGATAGTCTTTTCTGAGGGAGGTGTAGAATTAAGAGAGATCAGGTGGACTTCGAAAAGTTCACATTGTTAACCAACACAACCTATTCAATCAGGACAATGAAGTAGGTAAATCATCATTAAGAATTTACATTTCTGACATATCAGTAAATTGTGACATTGCTTTTGAAGTTGGCGTAAAAGCTTTGCAAAAATTGAAAGGGCAGAATTTCAGAATCTTAAATGCACAGAAAATACATGGTCAAGACTCAAGGCAGTTCAAAAAAAGTAATAGTGCCACTGGCACTGAAAAATTGTGTTTTGTTTCTTAGTTTGTTTACTACTCTGAAATATTGGTGGACTTGTCTTCTTATGTAAATATTATGATGCCTTGTCTCCTCTAATGTAGAACAAATGTTATATCAGTAATTTTTTCCTAAGAAGTATGAAGGCTTACTTTTCATTCTGCTGAAATTTTAGCTTAATCCCTATAAATATTAATAACTGGTTGTATTAGAAAATAATGATAAAATATATTATTTTACAGGGTATATATGACATCCATATCCAGCTGTCAGGCATCCCTCTACTGGCTTGGGAACCTCCCCCACTCATCTACCAGGTCCAGGCCAGTACCATCATGTCACATCCACCTGTGGTCTTCCGGACTGTTGAGAGTGTACGATACATTGTCTCGGTACTCAATCGGGAAACTTTCAATGGGTTTCCAGTCATTGATCCACTGTCAAAAAGCACATCCTTTGGGGTGAGAATAAATTAATATGATATATAATTAAGTTTCCATATGGCTCTTGAGGAGTTTCTTATTGGAATTATATTATTTATTAATTATCGATATAAGTAATTAAACATTTCAATAAATTTTAAAGTTTATTCATGAGGCATTTCGATGATGAAGTAATCCTTGTAAACACTCATATCAACTAATACAACATGTATATTTACAATATGTTGAAATAAAAATAAAACAAAACACATGTCGCATAAAAATAAACAAACATGTGGCTAAATTAGATTTTAAATTATTAAATAACGGAGAATGTTGAATTTTTGGTAGTTCATTATTGACTAATGTATCTATGTATTTATTCATGAATTTTGTTTAATATGCATCAAGATACTGATAATTTTGAACATCTTTTATATAACTGGCCTTTTTTTATATATATTTCTTTTATATAAATTCAATTTTTTTTATAACTGGCCATAGCTTTTTATTCTTTGACATACTAAAAGAAGTTCAAAATTATCAGTATATTTATGCATAGGAAACAAAATTCATGAATAAATACATAGAAAAATTAGTTATTGTTGAATTTCCTGCACTCAGTAGGTGAACTACCATTTTTAGCAGATAGTTTACCATCACTAACTGCCAAAATTAATTTTTCATTGGTTTAAAATAGATTTGGCTTGATGTAGAGATTGACTTAGGACTGTCAGATAATAGAATATGAATAGATGTTGGGAATGTATACCTAAAATAACTAATAATATGTATCTCATGTTGTATTGAATGAGAGAAAAACAATTTTTTATTTATAAAAGGTACAAAAAATATAATATACTAAAAACCACAGATCTGAAATGCAAGGCACGTATCTAATTTGCTTATTTGAACATAATTTTTATAATCTTTACCATGTATATTTTTGTTCTATGTCTGTCTCATACTATTGGTCTACTCTGCTCTTTAGGTGTAGAGAACCAAAATACCAATAGTCAATAATACATACATATATATCAGCTCCTGCCCAGTTCATTCTTGGGTCTGGGTATTCATTAGCCTCTGCCATCTATCTCTTGTCTGTCCACAGTTCCCCCTCATACACCTTAAACCACACTGCTCCTCTTCTCTCCATATCGCTAATCACATCGTTTATCCATCTACTTTTTGGTATTTGTCCTCTTTTGTTCTCTTAAAATTACCATACCACCTAGTTCTAGGTTTTTTCAATTCTTCTTCTCAACCTCGCCTCATCCAGGTCTCCCAATTTGTACATTTCTAATTTTACCTTTGATTGCTCTAAAAATGATCTCTGATAGTCATTAATCTGCTGTACATTTCAGGAAGGAGTGAGATCGTCTGGCAGACTGCGAGGACTTATCCTGCGGTCCCAGTTGATTGTGCTGTTGCAGAACAAGCTATTCAACTTGAGTCCAGAGGACTGGGATAGTGGCAGAATTAGTATGAGGATATTTCGTACTGCTTATCCAAGATATCCAACAATTGATGTTAGTACCTTCACTTATTCTTATGTTACTTTTTTTAAATGTACATTCTAAATCTCTTTAATCATTTATTTCATTAGAAGATACTGAACAATCATTCTGGGCCCATGGCCAGTAACAGCTGGACATACATAAGGAGTGAAGAGGGGGCTCTTTTGAAAACATAGCCTACTCAAACATTTTTCTTGAACAAGTATCATATCTCAATTATTGTTTCAGCTGATATTTAATATTGTAATATTTGTTTGTATGATTAGTACGAGGGACATCCAGAAAGTAAGTTCCGCGCATGCGGGCCTCTATTACTGTTGTATTACGAAGCAGCTAACATCATTTTGAGTTAGGTACTTGTAGTTTTCATTTCATATTGCTTTTTTAAAATGTGAAAGTTACTTAAAAATCCTGCGAATTGTGAGATATTTCTGTAATTAGGTTTCTCAATGCGAGAAACATTAAACCAGTTGAAATTCATGAATAGTTCTGTGAAGTTTATTGACCTAATGTAATGAGTAATTCAATGGTTGAGTAATTGACCTAATGTAATGGTGGCAGTTGAGTGCTTCGCCCCCTTCAAGAGTGTGGGCCGGATGGCATCCTGCCTGTGCTCATGCAGAGGGGCTTGGAGTCACTCCTACCCCATCTGACCCTAAGATGTAGGGCTTCCCTTGCCTTGAGTTTCATTCCAAGGCTGTGGAGGACCGCAAAAGTGGTCTACATCCCCAAACCTGGAAAGGGCACGCATTCCAGACCTAAAGATTTCAGACCGATCAGCCTCATGTCTTTTCAACTAAAGACACTGGAGTGGTTGGTCGACAGGCATATGAGGGACAGGGTATTGAGAGATAACTCGCTCCATACAAATCAGCACGCATACGTGGCTGGGAAATCTGTTGAGTCGGCTCTCCAACGACTCGTCACGAGAGTCGAGGAGACAATTCGGCAGAAGGAGCTAGCCATGAGTGTCTTCACGGACATAGAGGGGGCATTCAACAACGTCTCCTTGCAGTCTATGATTGCTGCTGTTACTAGGATGGGCGCCAGTGGTACCATTACCAGATGGATCGAGGCCTACCTACGCAGCAGAATGGTTAAGGCAATACTGAACGATGCGAGGGTTCAGGCTGTAGTCGGTAGCGGTTGTCCCTAAGGGGTTGTTCTTTCCCCTCTCCTGTGGTCAATAGTGGTTGATGAACTTCTAATGGCGCTTAACAGGATGGGGGTATTTGCTCAGGCATACGCGGACGATGTGTGTATACTGGGCATTGGTAAATTTGCCAGCACAGTTTCAGACATTGTCCAGTCTGCCCTAAGATTCTTAGAAAGGTGTTGTAGAGACCTTTAATCCTAAGGGGCTCTCTGTTAATCCTAACAAAACAGAACTTATACTCTTCATAGGCGATGTAGGTCCTCACTGGGCTCAGCCCTATGGACCTGTTTGTAAAGGGAGAGGCTTGTAAAGCGGCCTATAGAATAAGGACGACTGGTGGCTGGCTGCCTAGCCAACCAGGACTTCATGGCGGAATACTATCTAGGGACATTGGTCTAGACCCATTGCTTGTGATGGGAACATACTCAATGACACCTAGGTACAGATTTGACAGGCAGGTCAGGATTTTCCTTCCAAGCAGAGATAAGTGGATGGGGAATACGGAGCCTGCACAAGTCAAAGGAAGCGTCTGGTTTACGGACGGCTCACTAATAGAAGGAAGTGTGGGTGCTGGGGTGTATGGGAGGGGTGCACGTAAAGTTCTGTCTGTACCTCTCGGAGTCCATGCAAGCGGAGGTGATGGCAATCATGACAGCCGCACAGGAAGAAATGCGTCTAGGTGGCTCCGGAGGAGTTGTTTCCATCTACTCAGATAATCAGGCGGCGATAAAGGTGATCATGGTGCCACGTACCAGCTTTAAGTTGGTATGCGAGTGCCAGGGGATCCTTGAGACCCTTTGTTAGCGCAAACAGGTGAGACTCATATAGGTCCTCATAGACACATGAAGATTATGGGCCTAACAGAGGACTCCACATGTAGGCTCTGTGAAGAGGATGAGGAGAGCTCCATATACATCTTGCGTCATTGTGGAGTGCTCCCATCTCTTAGGTACAGGACTCTGGATGCCACTTTTCTGAAACCAGAGGACATCAGACAGGCTACACTCGAGGAGACTCTGTCCTTCATAAGGGGGACTGGTCTCTTGTGACACTGTCGCCAGGCTCAGGGCGCAAAGGGCCACTGAGTCTAGGCACGGTGGGCTTGGTGACAGGACCACAACCCGGTGTAGCCAACTAACTAACTAATTCAATGGTTAGAATGGAATTGATGGAATGGAGGCACACATCCTCAACAGCAAAAAAAAAATCAAAGACAAGTTGACAAACAGACAAATTATGTGCACATTTTTTTGGGATAGATATGGTGTTCTTTTCTGGTTTTTCTACTACGGGGTGTATTAATTACTGCTAATTCTTTCTGCAAAACGCTTAGGAAACTGTACTGCGCAATACAGAACAAGTACCGTGGAATGTTGTCTTGCGGCATTGTTGTTTTGCATGACAGTTCTATCCCTCACAGAACAAAACATTCGAACAAATTGTAAGAGAGCAATTTAACCACCCTCCATACAGTTCGGACCTTGCTCCTAGTGACTACTACCTGTTTTAAACCTTATATCCAACATGGTAAGATACTCCATGATGACGATGAGATTAAAGAACATGTTTCTACTTGGTCAAAGTCACAGGTGGCTAACATTTATGACAAAGGAATACAAAAGCTAGAACCACGCTACGATAAATTATTACAGAATGGTGGAAACCATGTTGAACAATAGTTTAGAATAAGCAGATTCTTATAAAATAAATTGAACTTTTTTATACACACTTGTTTCATTTTACCAGCTGAAAGGAACTTACTTTCTGGATGCACCTCGTAGCAACACTGTCACGCGCTAAGAATAATTGCTCAGGAACTTACTTTCTGGACGCACCTCATAGCAACACTGTCACACGCTAAGAATAATTGTTCAATCTGTACCTACTCTTTGGAAGTTGTTACAATGGTTGGTTTTATCCTTTAGTAATGTTTTGAAGTAATATTTTTTGATTTTGTAGCATTTACTTTCCAAATAAAATGTATTTAGAAAGTAAATTATGATACTCTTCTAAAGTTTTGTTTTTAAAATCACAGTCTAATTTTCAGTGTCAAACATTCCTGTACTTGAGAATACTCTAGTCTATACAACAAATTGTTTTATTTTCCAATTCAGTTTTTTATGTCTTGCCATAAATAGCATTGTTAATTCGTTTGGTATGTTTTTTTAGGAAATACATTTGACAGAAGAAGAGTTGAGCTGTTCTTTGGACCTAAGGCCATTTATGAACCCTTCTCCATATAGTGTGCAACTGGTAATAAATAATTTTCCTTAGTACAAGATCCTAGAAAGTATGGAATTTAACTGAGCCTTTTTAGGGCAGTTAGGTGTCACCTTTATGTTAAATCAATCACAGGTTATAATCTTAATTTTTTGATCAAGTAGAAAATTAATAGGTGGGCATATTTAAGTTTTGTCTCTCATATAGGAACTGAATGTTTTAAAAGATTCTCATTTCCTAGCTCAAGCTTTTAAATGTTGAATCACTCTCATGTAGACAAAAAAAAGAAGAACTCTGTTGTATAATTGAATCTGATCGGATCTTTTTACAATATTATTAATTATATTACAATATTATTAAAAGCATAGAATCTGCAATAACTTCATTTATGGAAAGTATATATAACGATATAAACTGTAACAAAAAGGCCTCAGGAATATTCATCGATTTTACCAAAGCTTTTGACCTTGTAGATCATGAAATTTTATTAGAAAAACTAAGTATAGCAGGAATAAGAGATGTAGCTTATAATTGGCTGAAAAGCTTTTTATCCGGCAGAACCCAACAAGTGCGAATTCAAAATTGCCAGAGTGATTCTAAACATATTACTAAAGGTGTACCCCAAGGATCCGTGCTTTCTGCAACATTATTTCTAGTATTTATTAATGATTTATTACGAGTACCGTTTGATGCAGAAGTGTCCGCGTTTGCTAATGACGTCACTCTCAAGTATTCACATAACAATTGGATTAACATTTGGAACGGCATGAACAATGACTTAAATGTGTTACGTAATTGGTGTAACAACAATAAAATGTTGGTGAACACAGATAAAACTAAATTCATAAATTTTAACCTTAAAACCTATCAATTCGATGAACAACTTAAATTTCATTTAGATAACAACTGTGGAAGAGCTGCTCTTTGCAACTGTCCTCATATTGATCAAGTAGACAATGTAAAATATCTTGGTGTCGTCGTTGACGAACAGTTATCTTGGAAACCTCACATTTCTCAACTTCAATCCCAACTGCAAAAAAACATTCGAAAATTCTACTTTTTAAGAAATTATGTTGATGAGGAGCTGTTGCGCACTCTTTATTTTACTTTAATACACTCCCGTTTAATTTATGGAATAGAAGTATATGGAGGAGCGAGCGCAGCTGTGTTCAATCCTATTGAAATAACACAAAAACACTTTGTTAGAATTATATCTTTTAAATATAAACGCGAACCATCCATACCTCTTTTTAAAAGCTTAAAAATTCTCCCATTAAAACATCTATTTATTTACAAAGTTTTAAAAATATTCTACGTTCGTAGTGGGAACAATGTGCCTGACCGGACGCACTATTGCACCCGAGCTGCAGCTCAAGGTCTTTTTTATCGTCCCAAAGTAAATAAAAGTATTTTCAAAAAATGTTTTGTCTTCCTAGCACCAAAGATTTTTAATACATTACCTAAAACCATAAGAGAATCTTCAAATTTAAAACAGTTTCAAAAACGAATCAAGATGTGGCTTTTGGATAGAAATAGTGTTAATGAATTATTAGATGTTCTACATTGATTTTTATCGGTAAGCTAGATATAGTTTAACAATCATTTGATTTTCACAACTTATCACATCACGGAATTGTAATGCATTATGTTCTAGTTATGTTTGTAAATAGTGGATTAATATAGGTTAAATGGTATAATAGTGCGCTATCCTGTTTCTTATCAGTTAAGATAACGTAATCTAACAGACACACGCTGCAGAGACCCAGCCCTGCAGTACTTGTTAATTTTAGGCTGAAGTGAATTTTTCTTTGTTTTTTTTCAAATGACTAGTCATCACAACTAGTAAAGATGACTAGTAATTCCAAACCATGTACAATATTTGTAAATGTGTATTTTTTGTTGGAATAAATGTATTCTTATTCTTATTATTAAGATGCTGAACGTACAGATATGGGTGAATATGATGGACGAATGAGTGTATATGAACGAGTGTAGTCATTGTTACTAACTAAGGTCAACTGTTCCTCAAAAAGAACTATTTATTAATATAATAGCCAGAGCAACTGGTGGGACCTACAGCTTTAAGTGGAATCAAAACCACATAATATTAGTCTGATTTACAGCTAACTGACAAGCC
>JAQJVL010008431.1:0-19772 GCA_035578905.1 Stictocephala bisonia
GGGTTTTTATATTGGACTGTAGGTAGTAGGGAATCTAGTAAAGTCACCTCGTAGTCAGTAATTGTAAATAATAGTAGGAAATCTAGTAGAGTCACTTTATAGTTAGTAATTGTAAATAATAGTAGAGAATCTATGAAAGCCACTTTATAGAGCTAGGAATTGTAATTAAAAGAAGGGAATTTAGTAAAGTCACTTTGCAATTAGTAGTTGTAATTATTGATGCCATCTAAGATTGTAAATATAAATTAGTTTAACTGTAAAAGTAGGCCTAATAGTAAATTGTACTTTTCACAATAGTTTTAAAGTTAAGGAAATAATCCATTTAATTGTATTAAGTTAATTTTATAGATTTAATAAATTTAGTAATTGTTTAGTATATCGTGTTGCTTATTTATAAAACCCACATAGCGATTAATTATTTATAAATTAGGACGTAAAAACGTCACAGTACAATTGGTTTGAATAACTTTCCTGAAAATTCTATATGAAAGTTTGTTACAATCACAAACTATCTTTAGATCAAAAAAATTGATTTCATTCATAGATTCAAGTTCAATGGTAAATATAAGCTTCTGCTGGTGACAATTAAGTATATGCTACCGGACAAACCCGATTTTAGGACAAACTAGTTTGGACTAGGTTAGGTTAGGTTAGGAAACTAGTTTGTCCTAAAATCGAGGGCGGTCAGGAAAAACTAGATCATCCTAGTCCAAACTAGTTTGTCCTAAAATCGGGTTTGTTCGGTAACATATATATATAACATATTATCGAAGTTATTGCATGATTTCACCTTAAATAAAACAAGAATAGCATTGACATAACGGATGTAAAATATGATATCATGTTCCTTTTTTTAATTTATCTAAAATGGAGTCTTCATGATGCTGTAAATAAACTTCTGACAAAATGGCTGAAAGTCGTTTTGCAAGTAAATTTTGTTATTGAAACGGAAGTTAAAAATAAATAACATTTTACTGTCGTTAAGCCAGTACAAGCAATAGACAACGTCACAATTAAAAAAAGGGTATAGAACAATGGTAAAATGTACAAATATATTCTATTATAATATACATGAAATGCAAAAGTTGTAGTAATAAAAGAAAATATAATACAGGCTACATGAATGAAATACATAATAATATATAATACACAGGAAATACAAAAGTTGTAATCACAAAAGAAAATACTGAGTGGAGCAATTATATAAAAGACATACAGAATAACAGCAACTAATACAGATGAAACATGACAATTAATTATAAACTATTTTAGTAAATTACATACAAAAAATTCTTCTAAATTATACAAGGGATTACAAGCCAATCAAGCATACAAATTTGTCTTAAAGATATTTAGTGGTAAGTTCTGAAATGATGTTGTTAATTTATTGAATAGTGTCTGTCCAATAACTTCATAACTATTTAGAGATTTGGCAATCGGTGATATGGTATGTAAATTTGGTTTTTCAATCTGGTATTATACTATTTATTAACGACATTTCTGTTAATTTTATTTTAGTATGTACTAACACTGTGTAAATATACAAATTAATTGCAGTTAATATTTTAAGTTGCAAAAACAAAGGTTTACAATGAGCTTTATAAGAAGAACCAGTGATAGCCTTAATTGCTTTTTTTGAATGATTAAAATGTTATTCATATGACTTGAATTGCCCCAAAGAATTATGCCATAAAGAATTATACTTTGGAAAAATGCAAAGTGGGAAGATCTAACTTATGTATCTGGTACACAGCTTTTTAGACTTTTTAACAAATAAATTACTATTTCAATATGTAGCTCTGAATTGTGTAAAATTAATTATATAAATAACTTACTGCCTTACTTGCACAATTCATTTCAGTTTAAAACTGAAATGAATTGTGCAAGTAAGGCAGTAAGTTATTTATATAATTAAATAAATTACCCTAGTCAATTTACAGCTAATAAACGCAATATAATTTTCCCACTTCAGCTTTGAATCAATGTGAACTCCAAAAAATTTTACACTTTGTGTAGGGGGTGAAGTTGTTTGATCAGTTACATTTTTCAGGCTAAAATGAAGCTCATGTGTTTTATTTTCATTGAGTAAAATTCTGTTTACCTTAAACCATTCGGATGCTTTGGTGATTGTATTGTTGGTAAGCGTTTTAAGACTATCATCAGCATATAATACAACATGAGATTCTAAACATTTTGGGAGGTCGTTGATCATTATAAGAAATAAAAAAGGCTCAAGGACAGATCCTTGTGAAACATCTGTTTTGACTTGTGCTTTTATAGACTTTTCTTTTCCAACATAAACAATTTGTTGATGGTCTGACAAGTATGATCTCATAACTTTAAGCTAGTATTTTTTATACCATAATAATCTAACTTGTTTAAGAGAATGTCATGGTCAACACAGTCAAATGCTTTGTGCAGGTCACAGAATGAAGCATGAGCAAAGATCTTATTTTCAAACACATTATAAATAAAGCTAGTTATGTCATCAGTAGCATCTACTGTAGATCTATGTTTTCTAAACCCATATTGTGAATTACTTAACAATTTATGATACTCAAAATAATTGTAAAGTTGAGAATACATAACTACTTCAAAGATTTATCAAACACAGATATGATTTGATATTGGCCTCTATGAAGATGGTAAACTTTGTTCTCCCTTTTTATATACAGGGACTACTCTGAATAGTTTAGTTCAGCTGGGAGAAACCCCTTCCATTAAACATTTGTTAATACAAAAAGTTAGCAGCTCTGCAATACTGTGAATTATTTTCTTAAAAATGTTCCTGGAAAGATCATAAACATCTATACTTTCAGAAGATTTGAACCTTTTTACAATGCCTATAACGGTTTCGGTAGACACTTTTGTAAAATTAAAATATTGCACAGGGAATTATTTATGAGTTCAGGTTCATTAGAAAGCCTACTGTTGTTTGCAACATAATTAATTTCCAAGCAGTTTTACATTTATTGTTAGACCTTCCAATCTGTTTAGAATCGTAGGTTTTCTTAGCTTCCAAAAGTGCTGCCTTATATGTATTTCTACACTTACCGTAGGCTAACCTAGAAATACCAGTCCTAAATCTATTGGTTATATCTAACATAGTTAACAAATTCTTTTTCATGGAAGCGAGTAGAAGTGTTTACCATGTGTATTTACATTTTTCTTATTTCTACCTAAGTGATTATTAACTTTGCAACATCTCAGTGGAATGCATAAATTGGAAGTGTACAAAAAACTGTGAAAGAAACGTTCAAAAGCAATAACTGAGTTGTAATCAGGGCTGTTTAATATTGTGAACCAGTCAAATGCAGCGAGGTAATTCGTAAAATATGTTAACTTGTCTCAGTATTGGTCCTATAGTTCACTAGATAGTACTATTTCAGTATCTGGCTTCAAAGAAATCATATTTATATGACAAAAATTGACCTATCTTATTCTTATAGAATAAATATTGAGAGCAACTGCCTGCTAATATTTTGACACTGTTTACTGTATTATAACTAAGGACCTGAACAGCATAATAAATATTCTACTTTACTTTAACTTCCTCAGAGAAATGTTACACTGAAAGAAACGTACAGTGAGAATTACACTGTCTCCTTATCTCGTAATGAGGTCGTAATATTTAATTAGACCACTTGAGGTCTAATTAATGAGGTCGTAATTAGGTGGACCACTTGAGACCTTGCTGTGGACCACAGATTGGGAAATACTGCCACAGAGTACGCTATTGTACTACTCATACAGTTTATTTTTCATAGATATACTACAATCTTCTAGGATACACCCCTACCATGTACCTGAAAAGATAAAGTAGTAAAAAAGAAGTAAATCCATTGTGCAACAGCCCTTGAAGCACCAGGATGTGCTGGACAGCTTGTATAGCTGGGTGATATGTGATCAGCACAATGTGTCCTACTCACCGTTGTTCTAGCTTACTGGAGCAGGTTTAGTTACTTCTCATAACTTCTAAATTGATTCACGATGCTAGGTCAACACAGAGAAAATTGGAGTGTAAATTTCAAAACATTCAAGCATTCAAAGATAACATCACTTTGAATGCATTCAAAATGTACAAAATCCACAACATCAACAGCCAAACTGCATTTTCAAAATTCAAACTGAACCTTATCAGTTTGTACCATATTAGGCATCTCTGAATGCCATTATCAAACAAGACAGATAAATGCCATGTAACATCGCCAAGCGGCGATACATCCGCTACGCCTTATTGTCCAGCATTTCCCCCGCCCTCTACAGAATCTTCAAAGTCAAAAGAGGGAACCTCAAAAGTGGTACTACAACTCTACAATGAACGCTAAATAGAAAAAAAAAAGAAAAAACACATCATACGAATGCAGCATTATGCATATATCCCTGTTTTCATGTTTCATACAAACAAAATAGTTTAAAATGTTGGTAAATTGCTTTTTCTTTGAGTTATTTTAAAAATTTAGACATTTTTAGTGCCTTATAATAAAAAATGGTTCAAATGCAAACAAAAATTACTTTTTAATTTTTTACTCCGTAACGTCATTTTTATGCTCAATATATTATTCCTCTAGGCTAGTGATCTCATGACGTTCCAAGACGTCATATTCCTTAAATGGTTAAATTAGGTGCACTCTCATACTAATATTTATTTTAGGGACACTGGAGGTAAAAAAAAATACTATTTAACCACTGATTTTAGGTCAGGTTTAAGGGCACTAGGCCAAGAATTAGTATATTATAAGAGATAGAACTTCAGCAAGCTTATCTGAGAAGAGAAGTCCACTGACACCTTACAGTAGTAAACAAATATGGAAACTGGAGTGGAAGCTAAGTCAGTCTCTACTCTGGCGACAGTGATGAAAGTTGCCTGCCTATTCACTGAATATTTGTGAACAATAGTGTTATTCCTGTATTTGGTTATCTGAAAGGTGTAAGTGAACTTGTCTTCATAGGTAAGTTTGGCGTCATATCTCTTCTAATATGTAACTACTGAATGGATGATACATTGAGATAATCAATAAAATCACGTTAGTAGAGAATATTTCTTAAATGATAAAATTTATTTTTCCTCCTCTTAATAGATATGAGGATAATAAAGAAACAAAGGCAAGGTTTGCATCGCCTCATCTTTATACTTTTAGTGTTCACACAAACAAATCGAGAGTAGTCATATTGGATTTATATCTTATAACAGCAATATTAAATGTGGTACGGCATTGTGACTTAACAATTTGTTGGAAAATCGTAATAGTTGTTAAACAGTTTGAAAGAGCACAAAAGTTGCTATTAGATCCACCTTTTACATTTTTGATTGTTCATTTGTATTTTCATAAAAATTATAATCAGATCTAGTAAAACTCACTATTTCTTTATTTCATCACTTATTAATATTTTTGAAAATTTTAAAAAGTTTATCCACTAGTAACTTTTACGTACTTTGACACTGCTCTTATGGGATATAAAACCAATATACTGACCACCTCTGTTGACTCTTTAAGGCTTAGATAGTCAGCCACAGAATAATAATTATCAGAAATTTCATGTTTATAAAGTCTTGTTCATTTAGAAAATTATAATAAAATGGTAGTTTAAATATAAAAAATAAATGATAATAAATTAGTCCTATATATTGTCTTGATGTAAGGTTTTTTTCATTGCAGAAACTATAAGAAGGCCTACATTCAGGTCGGGGCTAGCTCCACCTATCAAGTCTGAACTGACAGTACCTTTGCCACTAGGCTCCCTGGAGTCTGCACTATCCCTGCTGCAGCACCCATCGGGTGAGTTCAACATCTACGATATAACAATTGTCGTTGCCCATTAGTACCATAGAAACAAGAAGACTGTCCGCTCATATGGGTACCGTGAAGCTTGTTTTCCAATTCAGTGAATTAAGTTTATGTTCAGTTTTCTACAGTAGCCCCAGTGGTCTCGCACTCTGTCTGCCCAACACACGCTGAAGTAACTAATAGCTGGGCAAATAGTATGCTAAACAGTTATCCGTGCCTAAAATAGCAGCACAGGCATTTGTATATACAAGGTTGCAAGTGCATTGCCTTGGACAGTCTGTTTGCTTCTATAGTCAATGTTATTACTATTTAAGCATGCTTGACAAAATCACAAATTCACAAACCAAAACTCATGTGATTTTAATACTCAATGGTTTCCAACCTTTCTGTTTTATTTTAAATATTATCAATAACCTCATTTGGAAAAAAATATTTTCCATGCTTCAATTAGTGTAACAGCATTCCTAGCATTTCCCTTCAACTCTCTCATCTCAGTCACTTTGTTGTGTTGTCTGGTCCTCACCCTGTTTTGTTAGATACTATGAAGATGCCACTTCGTAATTCCATCTTTCCAAACCACATAAGGAACGCAGCCTCAGAAATAAAAATATTCTTTTCAGCCTCACCTGCTTCCTCTTCAGAATCAGTTTCGTGGTCACTAAACTGCTGTTCATCTTGCTCTTCAAGACCTTCATCTAATGCTGCTTCTTCGGCCAACTGTCTTTCGTCTTGCTCCAAAAATTCATCATCACTTAGCCATATTCGAGTAAGCTCAATATCCATGACTTATAAAAGGATAGCAATACATACAAAATAGAAACGATAAAAATTGTTCATATATATTAGATGTATACTCTTAAGACAAACTAATAATGACTAGAATAAAAAAGTTGGTAGACAAAAATTACTGTACGGCCACCACACGCACCTGAGTACTCCGCTCACTGATCTAAACTGAAGAGGTAAGTAAAGGTCTGTGGGAAGGGAGGGGGAATAAACTGTTTATTTTACGGACGCCAAAGCTATTCAAGGAAGGTACACTCAGTATTAAATGTTTCTAACGGTAAATTTAGATGTAAAGTAAAAAAATTATAATGTGTTCTTGACATACATTATTTTGTAGTCCAAGTATTGTCTTGAGTGTAAGTCCTTTTTTGAAATTAACTGTGCTCAACATTACATTTTAAACAAACTATTTACATGATTTTAATATTCTATTTGTTTAATGTCTCATAGATGGAAGCTGTTGTTTTTAGAACTGTCTGGTATTATTTACATTCAATACTTTTTGTTCAATCTCCATTTTTATCTTTTCCTACGTTTTTAATTAGAAACTTAATAGAAGTTGAAGGAACATATTGAAATACAAAAAGAAGGAATATTTTTATTTTTTTGTGTCAAATTGAAACTACAGGAATATTGTTGTTACATTAAATAATTATGTTGTTAAATTATTATGTAGTAGGTGTGAATTATTATATACTCAGAAGTGACATGGTATCGTATGTAAAGTGTGATCTTATAACTCTGATTCCTATAAACCAAAACTCATGATACGAGGCGTGTTTTTAAAGTAAGTACCGTTTTGGAATCCCGCCTCTGTAGCGCTGCAGTCGGCGTCCAACGCATGCGTGCTAGATACTACCATCTTTTGGAAAGCCACAGCCGCCGTTACGGACCCATTTGACTGCATTTAAGGTCGCTTATGACTGTTTAAAATTCCTTCTCTGATTAAAAATGCCGCCAACTGTAAAATACATGTTGTGATAAGTTTTTGCAAACGATAAAGGCATGAAAGCAGCTGACATTCACCGAGAGATCTGTGAAGTTTATTGATAAAACAGAATGAGTGATGGGATGGTATGGAAATGGGTGAGAGCTTTTAAGGTTGTGCGAATGTGTATGATGATGAACGAAGTCGGAAACTTCCAGTCATTACTGATGGCTTGTTGCAAAAGGTTGATGAACAAATTCAGAGAAAACAGACGCTTTACAAATGCATCATTATGTAGTGTGTCTTCAAGTGTCAAGAAGTGCGATTATTGACATTGTGACAGACTGTTTGAAGTACAGAACGTTATGCTTACGGTAGGTTCCCAAAATGCTGACGGAGAATCACAAAAACAAACGTTTGATGAGAATCACACAAAAATGTTTAGCCAATTCTCTCACATTCCTAGACCATTTGAATCGTGATGGTTATGATTTGTAAAACCAAATTTATTGTCACTGTGACAGACTCACGATGAGTATCAACTGCTTCCACACCCTTAGCGTTAAGAAAATGTACACAGCCCATATTTCACAGTCGGCGGCATTTTTAATCGGAGGAGGAATTTTAAACAGTCATAAGTGACCTTAAATACAGTCGATTGTATCTGTGATGGCGGCTGTGGCTCGCTAATAGATAGTAGTACCCAGCACGCATGCGCTGAACGCCGACCGCAGCGCTACAGCGGCGGGATTCCAAAACGGTACTTACTTTAAAAACACGCCTCGTAGAAGGAAGTTGGTTTCAAGTAGCTGGTCTAGGTTCTGATCTTAAATGAGTTAAGAACAGTAAAACACATTATTATTAAAATAATTAAACATTCTCAAAATGTCCAGTAAAAGTTTTTTTTGAACTTTTAACTTTAGAATCTATTGAGAATTAAATATTTTGTCCCATCAATCAACTTAATTTGCAGTACGATAAATAAATTATTTTTATTTATTTATTTATTTTTTTTTGCATTGCCTATTTGCCTCTTTTTATTTTCTCCAATGTTCTTTCATTCTTTCAGAAATGGCATTTCTGTAGTGTTATTGAAAGTCTACAAATAAAGTTTTATTTTAGATTTTATTGTTTCTTCAAAAATTGAATACCTTGTAGTGAGGAGAGTACACTTATGAAACAATTCTGTTTTCTTTAGGCACAAATCTATTTTGGCCATGCAGGTTTATTTTGATTTTTAAACACCAAGAAAGTAATGATAAAAACCATGTGGTGTCATTGGCAATCAGACTCCAGCCAGCTGTTTGGTGTTTGTTTATTTTGTTTCATACCTGTATACTATATGTTTAATTCTCATTTATAGTTAGTTTCGGTGACACTGTCTATAAGAGGCAATATTTTCATTTCAGATCCTGTTGGGGAGGCTCCTGCATTTTGTCGCCTCTGCTCAAATTCTTGCTTAAATTTTGTTTTCATTTTTGATGATACTGGAAAGAAATTGAACATAGCTGAGAAAATAAATTCCTGTCTTCCTGTTATTGTAAGTATAATATATATTTATATTTGTAAACATGAACTAATATAAAACACGTTCTATATTAAATCGTTTGCTGTTTTTAGTAAAATACAAAATAAAGTTAACAATTAACTATTGGTGCTGCATAGTTTGTCACACTGAATGTAAGTCATTGGTCTGGCAAAAACTGTGCAATGCATCACATTTTACTGTTTAAAATTATTGAATAACTTTCTTATATTCACTCTTATATAGACCTACAGCTCAATGTAGAGACTGTTTAGGCACTTTACAACATCTGAACCTCCCCCCTCCTTCTGCACACCTGAATTAAAGGTTTCGGTCTGTAACCTTCAGTTAAATTCACAAAAGTTGACTTTTTTAACTTATAAACAAGATGATTAAAGGCATCAAATTGAAGGCATTTCAATCCTAAATCTGAATATATCATAAGATTTAGGAAAAAGCAAAATATGTGATCTTATTGTCCCCAAAACCAAAAACATACTAAAAAAATAAATAAAGAAAATGTTATACTGATTTAAAATAACTATATTGGTACTCTTCTCTTCGATTTTGGGAAGAGACAATGGTTATAGGCTCACTGCTCCAAAAATCCAAAATATGCCCCAACAACCAAATAATTGATAGTACTAAATTAAAAACCTCAAGTGGGGTACAAAATAAAGACATTCTTCTCCTATATAGAATATAGCATAATATTTAGGAAAAGACCATGTTTACTTTGTTAGAATTTTTTAAATTTAATATCTTTAAGATTATAAATAGTTTTATCTATTTCATCTATAAATAGTGTATACTATAGTTCATCTAAGACCTATAATATGTTATACATGTCAAATAAGTGAAAAACAGGTTTTTTCCATTATTGATAACAATTTTGTAGGTGTCAAGTTTACACACGGTGCTCTCTCTCTCCAGGTGTAAAATTGTGTAGATTTTTCTCTGTAGGAACCAGTTTTTTACTGCTGTCTTCATTTTCTTAGGGCATAAATGGTTGTTTTTTGTGGAAGTGCATTTAACATTTTCATTCAATCGTATGACGATTTCTTTTCAAAGAAATCTACCTCCATGTCTAGTGAGGTATTCATTTTTGGAGATTCCTTGTTAAGCAGAAAAATATGTCCAGTATATAAAGTGAGGTGACTGTCAAGATTTTCAGATCCCTAAAGGCACAATGAAAATTACTTTCAAAGAGAGCATATTATGCTTTGCTGCTTCAAGGATGTTAAATGTGAGTCCTTATCAAGGCAAATAATTATGAACATAGTTTCCAGCATAGTTTGTCAATGTTGTTACTCTATGTCATTTTGCCATCAAATAAAATTTCTAGGTAGTTTATCTCCTCTTTAATTTTTTAAGGTTTCAGATATGAATGCTCTTTAGTTTTCAAGACATAGCTGTTAAGTTTTTGTTATTAAAAACGGGGTTGTTTTGTCTGCAGTAATTTTGGGTAAGGTTTACTGAAATATAGGTGTTATTTCCAGTTGTTCGGTGTTTTTATGTGTCAAGAGCAATAAAGGGTTATCAGCGTACATGATGACATTGCTATATGCTTCTTTTAAACTTAGCAGATTATTCGTAAACACAACAAATAGCACTGGACCCAGAACTGACCCTCGTGATACACCTGTAGTTATGAACTATAATTACAGTCATGTATAAGTACATTGCACGCACTTGTCCATATTTTTCCATTTTAACTTAACCACCTGGTATCTGCATAGGTTACTTGTTGGATGCCTAGAATATAGTTTTTAGCCAGGATGAAGTTATGGCCAAGGCAATCGAAGGCCTTACTACGGTGTAGGAAGATGGCCGTAATAGTGTTGCCTTTACTATTCTGTCCAAGACGTAATCAACCAGGTGAATTATTGCAGTAACTGTAAATCTCCTACTTATAAATCTGATTATTTTTATGACCATTAAAACCATATTATTTTACGAGATCCACTGCCCACCAAACCAAAAATCAAAAAGGTTCAATACTGAATGAAAACAAGCAAATGTGAAATAAAAAACTTTTTTTTAACTACTGGTAATCTTCTTCTGTCTTACTATACCTTTATTCTGCTAAAAGTCAAAATGTAATGGCTTCACTGTCCCAAAAATCTAAGAGGCCAAACGTTTTACTGAAACAAATTGAAACTTTAACCCTTTCAGTGCCGTAGCGTCGACATAGGTGACGATTTAATTTATGCATAAATTACCCACGTTGAACCAGTCGATGATCCATATTTTCGTAATATTTCATATAGTATGTATTCGATCAACTCGGTTAAAGATTCGCCGTATTCCGAATGAATCAATCTTTCGATTGGTATCATTTTCGTATTTCTTTCTTTTACACCTTTGAATTGATAATCGAGAAAAAAAAGATGATAATGACAGTTGTTAGCTGGTGTTGATTCAGAAGGCAGTCAGTAGAATACACAAATATTCAGTTCGTTCTGTTATGTTTGACAATGTTATGTCTGTTGTTGCTAAAAGTAATTTGTAATACATTTTTACTTTGCTATTTTGAAACATATTATTTGTGATAATAATTATTATATCAAAGGATATGTGTTTGTTGTGATTGTTTTTTTTTTTTTTACTTTTGATTATTACTAAATTTTTCAATTATATTCTTTTCACAAATTGTCTGATTACTATATGTCTTATGTATAGAATTTTATGTTCTACAAAGCAAAAAAAGGTTTATTAATTTAGGACACATAGTTTTTTTATAACAAAGATTTTTCCAAGTTACAGAAATGTGACGAAAAATGACTTTACGCTGAGTTCTGTTTTTATTGCTCAATCAAGTCAAATATAAAACTATAAATTTATTTTGTATATGAATTTTGTTTGTTTTTTATTGGTATTTTACATGGTATAAATAAAAGAAATTTTTAAATGTTATATGTATGAAAATTCAGTTCAAAATTAGTTTTTTGTAAATTTTCTTTTTTTATTTTTGTCGTCATACACTAGCGATTACTATACAGTATACATACAGTAGACCTAGAAAAGTAAGAAATGTATAAAACAGATATTGAAGGTTTTAGGGGGGACAATTGTCGTATGTAGGCTAGCCTAGTACTAGGCCTATATGTAACCTAACTTGGTAAAACCTTCAAATCATGTTTAAGATTTGCTATATTATGTTATTTTATGTTAGGCTACGTAGTAATAGGCTCAATTAATTGTAAATATATTAAATATTGCATAATAGTATAATTTGAATTACCAGGTATGAGTAGAATCAAATAGGTTACATTAAAACTTTCCAGTAGCTTCATGAAGCTATACAACTTTTATGTTATAATTAATAGTTTTGTGTAAATATTACCAAATAGACTACTTAAAACAATAAACTTATTTTATTTATGCTTTAATATTAAACTTTTGACAATTATAGGATAAAAGATGTCATACTGTCGTATTTTGACATATTGACGACAGAATGTTCTATAACTTTCTTTTTGTTGTAATATGTTCCATGGCTTCTGGAGCCTTCAGGGTCGAGTTTGTTCTTGAAATTCTAGATTGTAATAAATGTATATAAGGCGGCTGCACCGCTGCTAAGTTTAGTTTTTGAGTAGTCTATTTGGTAATATTTACACATAACTATTAATTATAACATAAAAGTTGTATAGCTTCATGAAGCTACTGGAAAGTTCTAATGTAACCTATTTGATTCTACTCATACCTGGTAATTCAAATTATACTATTATGTAATATTTAATATATTTACAATTAATTGAGCCTATTACTACGTAGCCTAACATAAAATAACATAATATAGCAAATCTTAAACATGATTTGAAGGTTTTACTAAGTTAGGTTACATATAGGCCTAGTACTAGGCTAGCCTACATACGACATTTTTTATTATTTTTTAAAATTATTATTTACCTTTAATAATTAGTCTGATTACTATATGTATTTTGTAGAGAATTTCATGTTCTACAAATTAAAACAAAAATTATGAATTTAGGGTACATCTTTTTTTTTTTTTTTTTAACCCTATCTGGGCCAAGCGACTATTAAGTAGTCGATGTGTACGGCCATATAATGGCCAAGCGACTATTTTATAGTCGATCGTGTATGTCTCCGCACGCAGCAGTTTGTTTACCTGTTCTCGTACTCAAATTGCAAAACTAACCACACCATTCAAAAGAGGACGTTCCAGTGGTTTTATTTCATATATAAAACATGTATAAGCTCAAATTATTTACGTACAAACAAATAAAACAAATGACAAAAGTTGTAAACATTCAATGACAACTGTGATGAAGGTCGGCAGACGACCAAAATACGTCATTTTCTAAAATTCACTACGAAATGTAGGAAAATGGTATCATGATTCCAATCCCACCTGTGGATAGAAAAAAATGTCAACTACAAGTGTGCAATTGTAAGTTTTTCTCTAACTTGACTCGTTTAGTTGTTGTGAATTTATTTCTAAAAGTACAATTTACAAGCAGAAATATGTCAAAAAACATACTTTGGCATTTTGTAGATATTTTATTTAATTGTAGGTTATTAGATTTTTATTTTATACCATTATATTTGGGAATAAATTGTGAACAATTATATTCTTACCGGAAAACAGTAAGATGCTATTTTGACAGTTAGTTAGTCCAATGAAAAGGTCTCATTCTTGTCTTTGTATGTGCTCAGCTCAGCTGTCACTTTGTGAATACGTCTGTTTGTTTACTCGTCATCCCGCCATTGTTGAAGTGTTTACTGTTCTGTTTTCATGTTATTAGTACCTTTTATTCATATTATTGTTATAATATAATGAAAGTGAAGTGTTGTGGAGTGTTCTAGTGGATTGTGAAATTGTGTAGGCTAGTAAATATAATATATTTTATTTATTTCTGTTCATCATACTGTAATTTCTTCAAACTTCAGATACAAATCAATTTATAACTTCTAACATCAATACATAATATCTAGGCCTATTTTGAACATTTTACTCATCACTGAACATCATAAATGCACTAGGCATATTATATATTTCTTTTTTAGTCCATGCCAATAGCCTAGACTGAAAAATGCCGATTGAAAAATGTTACCATTTTGCGAATAAGAACACACTTTTTCAACAAATTTTGATAAAAAACCAAATAATCTATATATTATAAAACTAGAATAAATTGTCTACTTTTTGTATATTTTGAAATTTGTATTACTAATTGTTTTATATTTTTTAGACGTCTTTGAAAATGCAGAATTTTTAGAAATTTTCCAACGCTCATACTTTATTCCTAAACTTATTATTTTTTTTAATTTTTTGGTTGAGGTTTTATATCAAACCCTGCATATTTTCTTTTTATTTGGCTTATATTAGACAGATTATTATGTAATATATTGGTATTATATTACATTTCAAATTTTTTTATGGTCATTGAAATATTTATGTCAGTTTTTGACAAATTGACGTGTACAAATTATTTACCAAATATTTCAGTATTATTTGAGAGAATTACAAAACCTTTGATATTTCTATGTAAAGAAATAGATTATAAAACTTTTATACATGTATTGTTATTAGAGAAAAAAATTATTTATATTTTTTCATGGACCATGCTTTTGAAATTTACATTTTCAATTCGCACATTTTTCGTATTTGTTTGCCTGTAAATTTTTTCTACATGTATATTATATTTTATATTACATACCAATGGAATCCTCAGTTATTGCTAAATAAAATGATATACAAAATGATAGGGTTATGATGGAATTTTAGTAATTTATGAATGTTTATGTGCGAGCCTGCAAAACCAACTAAAAACCCCCTGGCCATTAGCAAGTTTTGTATGGGCCTATATAGGGTTAAGGAAAGGCTGATTTCCACCTTAACCTTACTATACCCATTCCTCATAGACTATTGATCTGTGCGAGGAACTTAATCAGACAGAGTAAGGGGGCAAAC
Source organism: Stictocephala bisonia (assembly GCA_035578905.1). NCBI lineage: Eukaryota > Metazoa > Arthropoda > Insecta > Hemiptera > Membracidae > Stictocephala > Stictocephala bisonia. Next base: position 14,967 of record JAQJVL010008431.1, read on the forward strand.
CAGTACAGTAAACAGTGAATATTACTGATAAATCTTTCAGTCTAGGCTGGATTCGAACCAGCACTATCTCTAACCCAAGCTCAAAGTCCTGACGCCTTAGACCACTCAGCCACCGGCTCGCCAACGTTTTTTTTCAACGTTTTTCCCAAACTCTTGTAAATTTGTGAAAAAACAGCCCGACAATTTATGCACATCCTTTTGGGAAACTGTCACGGCACTGAAAGGGTTAATACTGTATATTTGAGTGGGGTGTTAAATTAAACATATCTGTTCTAGAAATATTAATATTTTATCACATTTTAGAAAAGTTAAAATAAACTTGCACTTCTGCCTCCAAAACCCAAAAGAGGGTAATTCTATCTAAATTATCTCAAGTGGAGTATAAAATAAAACATATTCCATTTTTCTATTCAAATGTACTCTCAGATTTGATAAAGGTTATACATTGTCTCCTCTAACCCAAAAGCTTAAATCTGCAACCCAGAGTCCGCCAATAAGGATGAAGGCAGGAATACTCAAGGGATCCTACAGGTAAAAGGACCCTGGTGAAGCCTTAGGCTGACCTTCCCCATGAGGTTGCAGGCCAAGAACCACAAAGAGGATTAATTGCAGTGTTGCCAGGTTAGATCCTAGTCTGAGCTTCCCCATTAGATGCTGGTCAAGATCCACAAATGGGGCTGAAGGCACAGTTCTCCGGTGAGGCTATATGTCGAGCTTCCATAAGAGGCCTAGATCCACCAAAGGACTTAAGGTCGAGCTCTACAAATGGGGAGATAAGCAGAGTTAAAATCCTTAAGCAGGGCTGAAGCAGAGAGCTACAATTGATGAAAATGTAGGCATCCTCAAAGTTTGTAGTAAGGATAGGATTATGAATACATGGGGAGAGTTATTTATTAAACCCTTTGCGCTCGTATAAAATTACAACTTTCCTTGGCCCTCATTAGCTACAACAGGTGTACGATTGCCATCTTTCTCTAGAAGTCGTAATTAATTTGCGCATGCGTCTGCAACTTTGTTTGGTACAACGATTGTACCACTCCTAATAGCCATGTCCATCCGCATGCAGTCTGTATGAAAATGAAAGTGGTCGGTAAACGAGTGTACAACCTTTCTTTTAAGTTATTTGAATTACTTGTGTGTCTCAGGATTAAAGTGTGGCTGAATTTAAGTCAGATTACATTATGAATAAATATTAGACCAAGAAATAGTTACAGCAATGAAGAGGTGCTAGAAAACAGTCCTTGTAAATTTGTTTATGAAATAATTTTGAAAAGTTCACTTAAATTGAATATTATGTTATATATTACTTTCGTCTTTTTATAAAAATGTTATTGTTTTCTAATGTTCCTTAAAATGAGTACATTTTTTAGGCTAGTTTATGTTTTTCTCAGTTTTATTTTTTTATTGTTTTAAATATTTATTTAATATGATTATTTTTTGAACCATCACTTGCCATTTTGTTTAAATTGTTAAATATATTGTATTATTTTGTCTATGAGAATTGATTTTTGTGTTTAAATTATTGTTAAAAATATGTTTTGTATATATCCAGTTATAATAATACTATTATTTTCAAAATTTACGTGTACACGAAACAGTATGTTTTAAATACAATTAATCAATTGAATCAAAGATTATAACATTAACTATTTAAATGCCAGCTCAAAGGTTAGTGACCCGAAGCACAACAATGCAATCAGGTGTTTTTAAATCCGAGTTGTAAGGCATGACGGGTGTCAATAAAATACCAGTAGGCAGGTGGTACAGTGTGTCCAGTTCAAGGACTGGAGCATGACATGTCAGCACAACTCTACAGCAACGTGGGCGGTGGTGCACCATTTGTACCATCCATGTGCAAAGGATTAAAAAAGGAAAGATTGTAATAAACTTATGAATGAGCAGGTTAATTTTGATTATGAAATAATTTGCCATAATATGTTTTAGCTAATAAGAACAACCAAGCAATGACCAATAACCGACGGGAAAATTCCGAAAATTAAATTTTTTAAATTTTTAACCCTAAAAAAATCAAAATGGCGGACGGGAATTTTGAATTGTGTGCAGAGTTTTACTAACGGCTTAATTGTGGGCAAACCGTTGGTTGTAGAACAAATCTTACAGCATACTCCAGATTTGTAATTACATTTCCTACAATTTTGGTCATATAAAATTTTTTTGTATTTTTGATAATAACTGCGCAAAAAATCGTTAATTTTCACATTTCGTTCAAAAAATGTTATTATTGTTTTGTTTTTCGTATTTTACTGCATTATAACGATAATTTAAGAACTTAAACCCCTACACACTACTTAATTTTACTAATTTGTTATCAAAACTACTATTAAATTCGATTTTGCACTGTCCATGACCTAGAAAAAATCCAAAATGTCTGACGTGAAAACGTTTATCTTTTTGCAGAGTTGAGGTTTTTGTTTTAATGAAACTTTAATTTTAAGTTTACTTAACACCAAATGATATATTCAAATTGACAATAAAATTGTGCACAAAAAGTGTCCTGTATGTTTTTTTGCTATATACAATAGTTTCCTCAGAAAAAGTCGGTAAACTTGAGTTCTTTCGAAAACACGTGATTTTTTTGGAATAGTTCCTCCCATTTAAGCATGATTTAAAGGAGCTAAAACCTTAAAACCCTACACGTTATTTACGTATAGAACTTTGCTATCAAACTGCTATAAACTTTGATTTTTCACTTTTTATAACCTAAAAAAAATTTCAAAATGGCTTACTGAAATTGCTGTACTGTTTGCAGACTTGAAGTTTTTGTTTTACTGAAGATGTAACATTTAGTTTAGATAGCATCTAATGAAATGTTCAACCTAAAAATTAGATGCTGTAAAAAAAATGTAATGTACATACAAAAATCTATGTACCACAAAAGGTACATACTATAATTTCCTCGCAAAAAGTCAGTAAAGTTAAGTTTTGTCGAAAACAAGTGATTTTTTTGTAGGAGATCATCCTATTTAATCATGATTAAAAGAAGCCAGAAACGTACAACCTTACATACTATTTACCCTCACATTTCCTGTTACTAAAATGCTATACAATTGTATTTTGCACTTTCCTTACGAAAAAAAATTCATAATGGCTGACGAAAATACGCTTACCTATTTGCACAGTTGAGATTTTTTGTTTTACAGAATCTGTAATAATTAGTTGGATAACACCTAATGAAATATTCAAACTAATAATTCAATTCAGTACGAAATGTGTCATGAACTGTTTGTGGTATATTCAATTGTTTCCTCACAAAAAGTTTATAAATTTGAATTTGTGCCTCCGTTATCAACTTAGATAGTATCCAATAAAAAACTAAGGTAATTTCTTATGATCATCTTAGATAGAACCCCCCCCCCCCCTTAGATAATATTGGAAGCCGCCTGTGATCAACGGATAATCACCCGTTATCATCTAAAATGGCGGACGGGAATTTTGAATTGCTGACCGTATACTTCAGATTTGTAATTAAATTTCCTACAATTTTGTTAAGAAGTAATTTTTTGGTATTTCTGATATTAACTATGCAAAAATCATCAAATTTCACTTTTCGTTTAAAAAATTCTATTTTTGTTAGGTTTTTCGTATTTTATTGCTGTATTACGATAATTTAAGACCCTAAAATCCGTACACACTATTTAACTTTACTACTTTGTTACGAAAACTGCTATAAAATTTGATTTGTAACTTTTCATAACCTAGAAAAATCAAAATGGTTGATTTGAAAACGCCGACCTGTTTGCAGAGTTGAAGTTTTTTATACTGAACCTGTAATATATAGTTTGGACAACATCTAATAGAATATTTAAATTATATACTTAAATGATTTATATATATTTCCACACAAAAAGTAGGTAAAGTTGAGTTTTGTCAAAAATATGTTACTCATTTATTCACTTACGTATTCAAATTGTGTACAAACTGTACGGACATTTAACCCTTAAAACGCTGAGTAATTTTCTGTAATTTTTCAATTAACGCTTAATTTTCTTGAATATATATAATTTTAGTTTTTGTAAAGTTATATTTTTTTTAAATCTAAACCAGGATAGTACAATGTAAAAAAAATAATAATAACGATATTGTATTTTTATATTCATTTTTTATTCATTACAAAGTTTTATCAAAACTGTAAAAACGAAATATTATTGCATGCAATTAAAAAAATTGTATACTTGCAAATATAAAATTTTCAATTGAAATATGATTTTAGAATGACAATTTCTTCCTTAGAAAGTATCAGCTGTGTGAAAAACTTGAAAACTATAAATATTATAGCCATTATAAAAATATATACAATATAACTCAATAAGACAACAGATTATACAAAGTTTATTATTTTGAATTTACTCTATATTTTTCATTGTGAAGTCTAGTTTTATTTTTGTTGTAAATAGTGTTTATTTTGTGTACATAATCTGTTTGTTTACACACCGGAGTTTAGTACAATGCACGAGACAGACAACAAATAACTGCAGACCGACTGAGCGCCAGCCGGTCGCTGCGTCATGTGACTAGCAGATGCGTATATATTCGCTGCGAGCGCTAGCGGTTACCTCGACAGAGGCAATAATGAATGAAAACTTCATATTATTTACATTCGTTGCCTAGTAACCAGTCCAAAGGTCTCGAAAATGAATAATAACCTGAAAATAGTCTTGACCTTGAATCTTGGAACTCGCTACGTTGTATTAGGCCTGTTCTAGGATTATTGTTATCAGCTCGCGAAATATTACGTATAACGCGTTAACGGGCAATTGTAAACATGGATTTTACGGATCCCCGTTT
>JAQJVL010008432.1:0-19766 GCA_035578905.1 Stictocephala bisonia
AGGAACTAAGAGGCCTAATAAAAATCTAATTACACAATTGTTTTCCTCGCTTAATTTCACGTTACTACATATGAGTTTTTACATTTTATTATAAGTGTTAAGCAATTTTATCATAGTTGGAACAAAAAAGTGCCGGAATTTTAACTAGTTTTCACTGTACACCAAATTTTCACCGTTATTACTCAAGAACTCATTAATTCATCGCATTTATATTTTAATGCGTGGCTGATGGGAATATTTTCTACAAGTATCGTAAATTTTGGAATTTTAATTTCTCAATAAAAAAAAGTTCTTATCAATAATTTTCTGAAACATTGTTTTCTTGGCTTCAAGAGGTCATAAAATTAATTACTTGGTCTTGTTGTAATTCTTATTACATGTATATTTATGATACATTACTTATATATATTTGAATAAATGCAATTATTTTAAATCAGTTTAAAATAATTTAATTAAAATTGATAAAATAAATTGAGTTCACAGACATAAAATCTCAAGTATCCTTGCGGGAATCAAACTGGTAGTTTTTAGGGACACCCTTACCTAAATTGTTACATTTACTTTTTATTTAAGTAAAAATTAATATAATTCCTAGGCAATAAATATATATATTTCGTTTCAACTTTCGTCAGGTTACATGGGCCGACCGTTAGCTCGGGGTTTCGAACCTTGGAACAAAGCCTCCGCAGTCCGAAGGTAGTCACCATGCCGGCAATTAGTCTCGAGGGGGGCGTCTTGTACGGCGGAAGGGAATTACGACGGCTATTATCCACTCGTCAGTCACCTTTAGACTAAAAGTGCTCTCACTCTCGCTAGGTAGATGTCCACGTCACTGTGACGTCAGTCCAGTTTTCCCTGCCATCCCGGTCGATGTCCCGGTGGCCTACATCGTCGGGGAAACCCTTCAGGAATGCGATCGCGATTGAAGTGGAAGCAAGAAAGGAGGACTCGGTGCATAACAAGTGTCAGAGTTCTCATGTACAGTGAGAGCTCTATGGCAGTTGTTCATTACTGAGGAGGACTCGGTGCATAACAAGTGTCAGAGTTCTCATGTACAGTGAGAGCTCTAGGGCAGTTGTATCATTACTGAGGAGGACTCGGTGCATAACAAGTGTCAGAGTTCTCATGTACAGTGAGAGCTCTAGGGCAGTTGTTCATTACTGAGGAGGACTCGGTGTCATAACAAGTGTCAGAGTTCTCATGTACAGTGAGAGCTCTAGGGCAGTTGTTCATTACTGAGGAGCGACTCGGTGCATAACAAGTGTCAGAGTTCTCATGTACAGTGAGAGCTCTAGGGCAGTTGTTCATTACTGAGGAGGACTCGGTGCATAACAAGTGTCAGAGTTCTCATGTACAGTGAGAGCTCTAGGGCAGTTGTTCATTACTGAGGAGGACTCGGTGCATAACAAGTGTCAGAGTTCTCATGTACAGTGAGAGCTCTATGGCAGTTGTTCATTACTGAGGAGGACTCGGTGCATAACAAGTGTCAGAGTTCTCAATGTACAGTGAGAGCTCTAGGGCAGGTTGTTCATTACTGAGGAGGACTCGGTGCATAACAAGTGTCAGGAGTCTCATGTACAGTGAGAGCTCTAGGGCAGTTGTTCATTACTGAGGACGGACCTCGGTTGCCTAACAAGTGTCAGAGTTCTCATGTACAGTGAGAGCTCCATATGGCAGTTGTCATTACTGAGGAGGACTCGGTGTCATAACAAGTGTCAAGAGTTCCTATGTACAGTGACCGAGCTCTATGGCAGTTGTTCAAATACTGAGGAGGACTCGGTGCATAACAAGTGTCAGAGTTCTCATGTACAGTGAGAGCTTCATTCATTACTCATTACTCGTTATTAAGACACCGATCATAAAGACGTGGGCGAATATAAGGGTGAATGAGTGTAATGAGAGTGGATAAACCAGCGTAGTCATTGTTACTAGTTAAGGTTGACTGTTCCTTAGAAAGTGCCATTTATTAATAGCCCAATAGTCAGTGGGTACACTAAGGGACCCAACAACTTTACGTGGATTCAGACCACGTAGTATTGGTCTGCATTTTTAACTAAGTGACCCAGGAATATCACACAGTTATCTTCCCTACCACAACCAACGAACCCTGACTACCACCCAGCACGGACACCCCAAGACTTCTCTAATAGTATTCACGCAAATGTTGTTAATGCAATTTTTAAATGTCGTAACTAAATTAACTTAAAACGATTTTTTAAATTAAAAACTTCACTCGCCAGATCATATGGTCTCTGTGCGTGAACTGTATTCAACGAGTGAAGTACCGACCGTTAGTAGTTCAGTTGGGCCTCTGCAGTCCGATCCTGAAACACTGAGTTATCACGGCCTTTAAGGCTTAAACTTTTTTTAATAATGATAGTTATTAATTAATAAATTATGAAAATAGAACAAAACTAGAGCAGGTCAGGGCATTGCGTTTATTCTCCGTCATCCACTTCTAATGGAACTGTACACTGGTATTTGCTTCAGAAAATGGAGATTAATTAATTAATGTCACTGTCAACTCAGTTCGCTGTTGTACAGTGACATTTCGCTATCTGTACCTGACGAGAAAAAACAACGTCGAAACAGCAGTAACACATACTGAGGCATCCAAGCTTTAAAGCAGGTGTAGAAATAACCTTGGGCCAGAGATGCGCAGCAGACGAATGGTCATATATGTGTGGGGTATCAGCTGATTAGTTGTAGGATAACTGCCTAGTTTTAATAACCACGACAAAATCTTTTTTTTCTGGTTATTAGATTATTTTAACCAACTACATAACCAAACAAATGTTAAACTTTCTCTTTCATGACTAAAATTAAAATGTATCCACAATTTATACTAATATTAGTTAATTCATTACCTCGATTAAAATTATATAAATTCACCCGTTCAATTGAGTTCACACATATACATGTCGGCCCGTTTAAACTGGCGAGGGTAGTTGTAATAAATAAAAGAGATTATAAAATTGTAATAGTTTTAATCTAAAACGTTAAACGGTCTTAAGTTAAAATGCTTAAGATTTTATTAGTGCCAAAGAATTTTACATGTGCGTGTATAGCCATACGACTTTACTGACAACATATAGTAATAATATAAATTTCATTTAAATTCTGTTGATTTAAGGCATTTTAGTTTTAAAAAACAAATAAAGGTAGTAGACCCGCACAAACAACATGTTATCAGGTCGTGGTTGCAGTAGACCTGGAGAAGGAAGGCCTGGGGGGAGTGGCTGTGGATATCCCCGTCTCTCGTCAGCGATGTGTGTGAATCAATCAAACTGTCGTTTCTTCGGCCACAACACAATCAATCCCAATTTCACACAGATTCAGTGGTTCCCTAAACTGTTTAATGACAGTAATACATTTCCAAAATAACTCGCTGACCTTTAAAAGGTCGATTACCGCGCTGAGACGTCTATTCACACTATCCGATTTAATGAGTGACTGTAGGCAAACGGCCTTGGATGTTTCCCTAAGAGCCTCATTCTCTCAGCCGATAAGCAAAACTAATAATACCGTGTTTATTAATGAAATATTTTATTTTTACAAATAAACGTCACACAGCACAAGTTAAATATAATAATGGGACTAAAGTTTATCATTCTCAGACTACAGCATTATTAACAAAATATTCCTATGAAACGTTTCCCTTTTTTGTATTTCTACTAATACCTAATATGCTACTTAAGCTAGAAGCTTAATTATATTTTTCATTAGCCAATTTGTTGATTATGGTGTTTTTATGAATTATTAGATTGCCACTAGTACCGATGGCATTTATAGAAAGTACTTTCTTGACAGAATAAGCCATGGTAAATATGGATTTGAAAAATTAAGTGGAAGTCACTTAGACTTGAGTTATTTTGTAGGTTAACTCCCAACATTTCCATCTCGAAAGATAATTCTGTATACAGATTTATTTCTTCATCATTAATTGAAATTGAGTGTTAAGGCAATCTATTTAGTAAATAAAAGGTGTACTGCAATGAATGTAAATGAATGGTGGATGCAGTACGCAATAACATTTAACAATTATTCAGAAAAGGTGCTATTATTGGTTCATTTGTCAGACCAATGGAGAAATATAAAATTATCAGGAAATCCCATCCTCCATGTGCGCGTTAACTGTGATGAAAGGAGTTTCTATCAGTTCCTCCCACTTCGACGAGGTTCAACACTACTAAACGTCAACTTGGACAGGAGTGTCTAACGAAACAATTGAATGGACTAAAGAAGCATAAACACATAGTCTCCAACCATCGAAGAAAGTTACCTACCACAATTCAAGCAACATTTCCTCCTCCTACCACATCAAACACATAGCCTCAAACTACCCATCGAACACTTATCCTCCTACCATCAAACACATTGGCCTCCAGCCATAGAAGAAAGTTACCTACCACAATCCAACCAACATTTCCTCCTCCTACCACATCAAACACATAGCCTCAAACTACCCATCGAACACTTATCCTCCTACCATCAAACACATTGGCCTCCAGCCATCGAAGAAAGTTACCTACCACAATCCAACCAACATTTCCTCCTCCTACGATCAAACACATAGCTTCCAACTATCAATCGAACACTTATCCTCCTATCATAAAATACATCGCATCCAACTATTATTCATCAAACCTCTCCTCCTACTATCAAACACATCATCTCTGACTATCGAAGAAAGTTTGATGAATAATAGTTAGTTGCGATGTAAGACAATTTCATCTTAATTAATCAAAGCACCAACCAAGTCTGCAATCATTCAGAAAACAACCACTCCGTCATCCAAACAATTTTTCGTCTTCAGAAAAGGCGAATGATCAGACGAAAGCTTTCGAATGATTTGTACATTTTTTTCCATTATAAGATGTTGGGATGTCCAGAGAGTATGGATAATGAGATTATCTTTTCACGTAAACTTGCCAACTTTGTTATAACCAACGAGATAGTTGCTAACATACTGAGCCAGGGAAGTGTTGAGTATTTTGTGAGATGTGGACATTATTATAGCGTGTAAAACACATGTACACCAAACGGTTCAATATCATAATGGTTTGGTTACATCGGGGCCATATGGCATATTAACAACATTCTTTTCCGGATATTGTCTTATTCCAGAAAACAAGATCATCTAACAAACATTATATTTTTTTATAATTATCAGCTCAAATATGATATTGTGTGGTGATGTTTCATGAATTTTAGTTGAAGAGTGAAACTGTTAAATCTCATCTTGTTTAAGATTTAAAACTGAAACTATTTCCTATTTGTAAAAAAATGTTTGATTTTGTATCGTAAAAATACTCTCATTAATTGTTACCGTTAATAATTTCTCTTTGAAATTATGTTTCAAAATTAACGCTGCATACAAAATACAACAAGAGGCTTGATGATAGTTTAGATATTTGGATGTTAGTGTTGGATGATACGGATTTTAATAAGGGCTCTATATATTTTCAACGTTCTTTAAAATATATTTTTTAATGGCGAATATACCCTCCACCATATGTATTCGTGTGATTGTCAAACAGACAATTCTTTTCAACAATCTCTGAGAAAATGATCTTTTAGCCCGTCAGAAAGCTTGATGGAGCCGCAGCCAGTCTCGCTAACTGTGAATACCAGATAGAAGAAACACTACAGGCAAGCAACTACTATGTTGTTTGAATATATTCTCCTCGGTCACGTGATGCATCTTGAGTCAATATTTTTTTTAATTTCTACTAATTACATCTTCTCACTCCAGTTTGGACACGATTCAGCAAAGACAATTTCTTTACGAGGAAGATTCAGTCGTCTTATAAAGTTTATGGAATTGGAGATGAGAACCATAATTCTTCTCTCAAACATTTTTAAAGAAACGTCCAGTCGACATTGAATAACAATTTTGATATATAACTGAGAAGCCATACGTAAAGGAAGTTTTCGATATTGTATTCAGACTCCTGGGTGCGGAAACCTTTTATATAAGGGAGTTATAGAGAGTAGAACATTCAAGATTTTGTTGAGCCATATCTGGAGAAAATAACATTTATTAAATGGCATTGCTCACTTAGTTTAACACCGATCTTTGTTTAATGAGCTCCATACTACGCAGCTGAGTAAACCTAGGACAAGTTGTTGAAAGCAGAACGAGGACGTTTGTTCCCAAGTTATTACTGCAATATGCTGAACAATGTCAGCCCTGGTTTTAATCTTATTTGCTGTCCTTTAAGTGGGTATCATCGATTTAGCGTCATATTAACTTTGCGATGAACGAACAGATTTTTTCCTTTTAGACACTTAATGAACTGGAACCTTAGAGATAGTTATTGTGTTTCTACTAACTAACCGTCGAATATTATTAAGATATTGCTATAAATTAGAGTAATATTTGTCGAATCAAGAAGTTATAAGACCATCACCTTTAGTCTGGACTAAACAGAGGGGAATTGAAATTATAGCTCACTTCCTAAGGGAGACACATTCTTCAACGACATAAATCCCGGACACACGTGCGTCAGAGAGTAAATCAAAGATCGGTCAATAGCGTCGTGGAAAGTCGACTGAGATGGGTGCGACGGGCAATATTGCACACAATCGCGGGCCTGCGTCACAGACCGTCGCGGCCTCCGCCAGAAGACAGATGGTCCGTGCTGACCCTCGCCTTTCTTGCCACAGAGTAAGGAGATATCCGAACTATACGTATGAAAGGACATTTTTAATGTTATATAAATTAAAGTTTAACCTTGTCTCTTTTTTTAAAGAAATAAAAATGGCCATCTACGATGACCATTTAAAAATGTGCTCATAAGTCAGACATTTGACTGGGTAATGATATTGCTTGTATGATGACCATAGGCAGGGATCAATTCAATACATTGAACAGTAAGTAAAGTGGTTCAACCCTATATCTCGTTTCAATATACCTACCTGCTTTGAAATTAATTTTTAAGCGCTTTGAAAAGTATCTGGCCTTAGACGGGCCTTTCTAAACAGCGCCATTCTCACTACTAAAAGAGTCCGTTTAGAAAAAGAACACGTGGAGCTGCGACCGCCACTGGACTACGTCGCCCTAACCTACTTTAACAAACGGTATAAGCAGCTTATTCAAAATAAACTTACATAGACAACAAGTTACACAAATTGGGCGTTTACAATATAATTTATGGCCATCTTATATAAAAATACATGCAAAATAGTCACATAAGATTTGTTATGGAAATGCTGTGCATTGCATAAGTAATTTATTCAAAACTTTTCTTTAGTTTTATTCCAATCACAGTCACCGTGACTCAATTTGATTTCAATTTGTTACTATGGTTTATAGGTTAGAAAAACTTTGAAACGACAATTAGGGAGTGGCGGCACAATACAAGTGTAACACAACATAGGGCTATCAAGATATATAACGATAATTTATTGTTTTACTATCTTCAAACCAAAGGGACTCAAAAAATATTTGGAATCACAGCCATAGTATTTTTGTCTCTTCCTAAATTTACTGCATGCTATGAATTCTATTCTGCATACTGAGACCCATCCCCCCCACCAAAGCTGGAAAGCGTGCCAACTGGGGGATGGCTCAAAACAAGTCGAGCGATGGGATCACGGGTGGCAGTTGGAGGGTCAAAATGAGACTCGGCAGCTGAGCAAAACTACTTTATTCCCAAGAAGCAAAAAAGATATTAATCAGACTTGGCAGAAGGCCACAATATAAAATAGGCAGGAGGCCACAACCAAATTCGCACTTAAATCAATAACAACTAACACTAAAATTAACAAGATAAGACACAAAAGCTACAAAAACAACAAACGCAACAAATACCAAAATTACCAATTAACAACTACATGGCCTATCTGCAGTTTAGCCGGAGACCCCCAAAACGTAAGATAAATTTAATGCCCACATAAAATTGAAAATTTAGAAAACTTCTGGCAAACAACGATTAAACCGGCAATTTAGCCCAAATCCCATAATTCCACCGGGCCAGGGAGTAAGCCGGAATCCCTGGGCAGCTCCGAATTAGAAGTTACGTAAAAGTACAATAATCCCCTTTTGGTGAGTTTAAAAAATTAAACAATTTAAAAAAAATATAACACGGTACCGTTCTATTATCCCCTGACATCAATAATACAATTAACAACAACAAAAAATAAATAACGATCACTAGGCCTAAACATATAAGTAAATAACATAACTTAACCATAGGGACCTAACAACTATACACTCTAAAATATCTAACAACAAAATAAACTAAATAAATAATAACAAGAAATATAAATATAAATTAATATTAACACCCAAAAAGTTCTTTTTGTATTTCAAGTTTTTCTTTCTTTAATAAAAAAAAAAATAAAGTCCCCAATGGCTGTGTTGCATAAAATGACTGTTCAAGTTTAGGCCTAGGCCACATAAAGTTCCACAAACATGTTTTTTTTTCTTCTTTCATTTTGCACCTTTTTTTTCTTTTTAAATTAAACCCCCCCCCCCCCAGCTCAGCCGCCGGGAAAATAAGCTGGAACGCACTGACCTGAGGACAGAAGACTTATACCACACAGATGTAGAGCGGGTAACGGGCGACTCCAGGCTCCAACATGGTCCTCAGGCCAGGCTAGCAGTGCAGATGGTAGACAATCCCCGGACGGCAGGCCGAGGGCTGAACGTCCCACTCAAGGACCCTGGACTGCAAGGCAACCACAGCACATTAAAAACAGTCCAGCCACAACAACAAAAATATTACACATAACAACTAAATATAAGGGTGCCTGCTTTAACAAAACTTAACATGAAGAGACAAACAAGAACATGAGTGGAGCAAACAAGACAGTGAAAAATTAACTTTAGGCTATGAATAATTATGTAGGAAACTCAGATTTAAAACAAATTACAAATCAGCAAATTATAAAAGACGTAATTACGTATATGGAACTAAAAATGACAAACTGAAAACTAGGCTATGGATACATGAGCAATAGGTTATAACATGAAAATCAAAGGGTACAGCTAGGCTAGGTTATTGGCAAAGAACAAAAAATATGGGTAAAACGGTAACTCCAACTAAAAAAGGTTCATCAAAACATTATAAAGAACTACTATTGATAATAAAGGCAGATATAAAAGCAATTAACGGTAAAAAAGTAACATGGAGCACATGGCTCAAACCTAGGTTAACAAAACTAGAAAAAGAAAATACAAATTTACCAAAACCCTGAAAACACAAGCAAGAACGATTAATATTATTGAAACACAATATTCTCACCAAAAGGGTGATTAGATATTAAAACTTACAAAATGAACACTTACGTTTTAGAGCTTCTAGCATAACATCTTGTGACTAACGGCTGCTGAGAACTGAACAGACAGGCCAACCTGACCGAAGCTGGAACCAGGAACGAACGGAACCGAGCCAACAGCCACCAAAGTACGCAAATCGCCGGGCAAAAGCGAATCTCAGGCAGCCTGGCAGACAACGACGAAAAAAAACGTAATGTACCGGTCAAAGACCCGGTACAACCTCCCTCTGGAAAACCTCAACACACCCAGGCAGGGGAGAAAACTCGGTACCTCAGGGAACCAAGAGAAGACGAAGACCTCCGAAGAGTGGTGCTCCAAGGACGTCCAAGAGAAACTAAGAGGGGAAACCCCTCGAACAGGGAGCAAACTACCCTGACTGTCGGGCCCGACAAGAAAAAAGAGAGAGAGACTCTCTCAGAACAGCCACCTAGGGCGCAGAGGTGATCAATCTCTTTGCCCCAAGAAACCCCCAGGAACACCAACTCCTGGACCAACCGTTCCCCGGAAAGCCTTAAGGGGCTTCCTGTGTGTTCACATGGGCTTTCCTGAACACCCTGCCTGACTGGGGATCAACCAGCAGAGCAGTCATCGGTGACAAAAACCTGTCGATGCGGTGGGGACTAGACCACCGATAGCACAACTTTGCAGCTCTTCGTTCCGCGGCCGAACTGACCGGGTGAGCCTGACAAAGAACCAGATCTCCAACCTGAAAAGGGTTAGGAGTACGACCCTTATCATACCTCCTCCTCACTCTCTCTCTAGCACGTAGCAGGTTGCGCCGAGCAGCCCGCCACGTGGACACTACGTCAGTGGCACCTGGCGTAGGTAGAAGATCCTCTAGCCTCCACAAGTTGGACAAAGGGTTGTTAGGAGGGTAGCCATGTAGAATCTCGAAGGGAGTGGCATTGTGACTCTCATGCTTGGAAGAATTAAAAGCAAGCTGGAGCCAAGAGAGACTCTCATCCCAGGTGTTCTGCTTCTCAGCATGGAAAGTAATAAGGGCAGACCGAAGATTGCGGTTGAACCGCTCTGCATGAGAAGGCTGTGGGTAATAAGGAGAGGTAGTCACATGCCTGATACCATTGCCAAAACAGAACCTACGAAACTCGTGTGAGGTAAACTGGCTACCGTTGTCGGACAGAAGAGTGGAAGGCACACCAAAGTGCTGGAAGAGTTGGGACTGGAGAGCACGGATGGTGAGCTTAGCCGTGGCACTCCGAAGTGGGAAAAGCCAAACGAACTTCGAGAAAGCATCCACACAAACAAGTAGGTAGGAGCTACCTGACTTGCTACGGGGAAAAGGACCCACGTAGTCGAGTCGATGAACACCTTCTCAAAAGGACGCTCGGCCACCTCAGAAGATAACAACCCTAACCTTGCATTCTGACTAGGCTTGCTGAGAGAGCACAGGTGGCAAGCCCGCACTCTGCCCGCAACATCCCGGTCCATGCCCTTCCAGATGAAGTACCTACGAATCTTAGCGATGGTCTTGTGAATGCCAAGATGACCGCCCACAAGAGAAGAGTGATAATATTGAAAGACCATCGGTACTAGATGACTAGGCAGCACTACACGGGGTTCACCCCTCTGTCGAGGACGGCAACAGAGTACCCCTTTGGACAGAAAATAGGGAGGGTGGGCACCTCCCTCTTGAAGCTCACCTAAGATGACTGACAGCTCAGGATCTTTCTGCTGATGGGACAGTAGGTCGTCAAAAGCCAGAGGAAAATCCAGAAGAACAGCCCCACACTGAGCAACAGCCTCAGTCGGTGGATCACTGGGTTCGTGGTACATGCGGGAAAGAGCATCCGCGATGACATTCTGGGTACCCCTAAGATGTTGAACTCGGAACTTAAAAGCAGAAATTTTGACCACCCAGCGACGAATTTTCCCGAGCTGTCTGGGATGGGCAAGAAGCCAAGATAGTGCCTGATTGTCAGTCTCCAGCAAGAACTCAGCGTGTTCCAAGAAACGCCGAAACTTGTCCGTACCAAAGACAACAGCCAGACACTCTAACTCATAGATGGAAGAAGCTTTCTGTTCCTGGTGAGACAACGTCCTCGAAGCAAAAGCGATGGGCTGCCTGACCCCATCAAACTCCTGAGAAAGAACAGCAGCAATGGCGGAGGAGGAGGCATCAGTCTGAAGAATAAATTCTCTGCTAAAGTCAGGCATACGCAGGACAGGAGGTTGCATGATAGCCTCCTTGAGAGCATCAAAGGCAGTCTGCTGAGCTTGGCCCCACACAAAAGGGACACCTTTCTTTCGCAACTCGTTCAACGGGGCAGCAAGCTCGGCCACGTTAGGGATGAAGCGCCGGTAAAAATTCACCATCCCCACAAAACGGGCAATCCCCTTGGCATCTCTGGGAGGAGGAAAATCCCGAATGCCCTGGGTTCTCGCAGGATCTATGCAGACGCCTCGAGAAGAGATAAGATGACCCAGAAAAGAAATCTCAGGATGAGCAAAAGTGACTTTCTCTGGATTGACGGTAAGGCCAGCTGATTTAAGGTGACTAAGAACTTCCTCCAGATGTTGCATGTGTTCCCCGAAAGTCTCACTGTAGACAAGAAGGTCGTCCAGGTAATTGAAGACAAACTTGAATTTCACATCATGGAAGATGGAATCAAGCAGACGAGTAAGAGTCTGGGCACCCACAGCAAGACCCATAGGAACCCTAGTGAACTGGTAAAGATTCCAGGGAACACAGAAGCTAGTCATAGGCCGTGATTCCTTCTTCAATGGAATCTGATGGTAGGCCTGGTTCAAATCGAAAACACTGAAAAACTTAGCCTTACCGAACCAATCAAACGCAGAATGCAAATCAGGCAGAGGTACCGAGTCAATAGCGACCTTAGCGTTGAGCCTCCGATAATCCATCACAAGCCTAGACTTACCATTAGGCTTGGGCACAAGAAAAGCTGGACTGGCATAAGCAGAACGAGACGGTTCAATCACACCCTTGCTCAGAAGATCTTCAATCATAGCCCTCATAACCTCCATCTTTGGGGGAGCAAGTTTGTACGGATGACTTCTAACTGGCTGAGAATCGGTGAGATGGATCTCATACTCCAGAAGAGAAGTGACCCCAAGCTCAGGCGTAAGCACATCAGGAAACCGCAAACACAGCCTCCTAATGGCCTCCGCCTGCTCAGGGGGGAGATGACCAACTGGATCCACCTTGGGTTGTTCGGGCTCACAACCCACCTCTCTGACTGCAGGAGGGAAGTCAGAATCACCTACTAGAGGCACCAAAACTCGCCGATTGAACTTGAAAAACATCTGGCGCTTCTGGAGGTCAAGCACCATACCACTTTTAGAGATAAAGTCTGCCCCTAGGATACAAGAAACCGCCAGGTCCTTGGCAACAAGAAAACTCCACCTCCAGGAAAATCCTTCAATTTTAAAATGTAATGACGCCTTTAGAAGTATGGGTAGAGGAGTTTGAGATGCCGTCCAGCACGTAATAGAAGAAGGCTCGGTGTTCCTGACAAGTCCTAAGGCGTCAAGGGACTCAAAAAGAGAAAGGCTGATGATACTGCATGCCGAACCAGAATCAAGAAGGGCTCGACACACCGTACCACCAAAAGATACAAAAACGCCAGGACACACCGAGGTGACCGCACTAAGTCCCAGGGAAGCCATGCCAGCAAGGCCCGAAAAATCCCCGACACTCCTGCTATGGGCACGTGTCAAAGGCAAATGGCCACGGTCACTCGCAACAACGCGGGGAGCTACTGTGGAGGCAACCCCCCGCGCTGAGCGTTTCCCGCCCCACGACCTCGAGCACGTGGACAGTCACGACGAATGTGACCAGGTTGGCCACAAGCAAAACACACAACAGGAGGCCGAGAACCACGACCCTCCACTGGCTGACTCACACCTACAGACATAGCCGGTCGACGGGTGGGGAGAGCACGATGACTCTCAGAATCCCTCCCTTGCTGGTCGGAGAACTGCACGCTGCGCGAAACAATGCACAGCTGATGCAGCTCCCGAAAAGTCGAAGGAACACCAGCAAAAACCAATCTGCACCGTTCTTCGGGAGAAATGCCATCCAGGATGACACGAACGGTGTCAGCTTCAGAAAGTGTGAGGCGCAACGCTAGACGAGCTTCCTTGACTGAAGAGACATAGGCTGCCAGAGACTCGCCCCTACCCTGCGACCGATAAAATCTGTCCATGACCATCCTCTCCCTGAGTCGAATGGGAAGAAACGATGACAGCAACTCTCGATGGAACGAGTCCACCGAGGCATCACTGGCCAAGACAGAACTCAGCAACTCCCCAACGGGACCTCTGCAATAAGGGAAAACCAGACGAAGCAAGTCCCCAGCCTGCATGCCGGGCATCTCACCAAGTCTGAGAAAGGCCACCAGAAACTTAAGAAGCTCCTCAGGATCCATCCCATCGATCACAGGGAGATTCTGGATCATGGGTGTGAGAGGGTTAGGTAGCTTGTGGTAGCTCAGCTGCAGAAGAGCAGGTGAACACAAAGAAGCAGTAGGAACGGCAGCTGGAGCCGAACCACAAGCGACCTCAACAGTAACGCCTGCAGGCCCAGAAGGAGCCTCAGGCACAGTGAGAGCCATTGTCTCAGCCTGCGGCCTCGACACATTAGGCGAAAGCGCGAAAGTAGGCCGCTGACCCAGACCCGTAGGAGTCGTGGAACCGGAGAGTGCCTGAAAAATCTCATCCAGCCTAGCCACACTCTCCAAGATCCACGCCCTATCCGACGGTTCCAACCCCGGTGCCCGGTTGACCAGCCTTAAACGGGCAAGCAGATGCCCCAAACGTGCAAGGCGGCAGGCCCGGTCACGACCTACTGGAGGTTCCAGCTGCAGATCTTCCAAAACCCCTTCCCAATCTTCCACCTTACGTTTACAAACAGCCAACTCCTCACCAACCTCCAGTAGATCAGACCACTCCACCGCCGTACCCGCGGACAACTGCTCCCGCAGCACCCTCCGGAGATTCAGAACATCACCCTCCGGAGTCACACCCCGCGACCTCAACTCAAAATTTAATTCCTCCTTGACTAGGAGCGCAACATTCTGCAGATAGGCCATCTCTAACGCAACAATTCTCAACAATATACACAAAAAAACGATAACTCCAGGGTCCAAGACGAACAAAACCCTCAGCCTACCGAGCCACTGCCGACCACTCCAATCCACCCATGAAACCCATTCAAAACAGTAACCAAGCGGATTGCCTATTTTTTTTTTTTTTTTTTTTTTTTTTTATAAGTTGAATTATTTATTTGGTTTTTAATTGTTTTTAAATAATTGTTTATTTGTTCTATTTTTTTTTTTTTTTTACGTATTACCAAAACACCTTGACGGTAGGACGGCCAACCATGGCCTACTAACAGACAAACACCCACCAACAACCAAGAGAGATTTTTTTTTTTTTTTTTTTTTTTTTTTTTTTTTTTTTTTTTTTAGGCAACCACACTCTGCTACCAATTGAGACCCATCCCCCCCACCAAAGCTGGAAAGCGTGCCAACTGGGGGATGGCTCAAAACAAGTCGAGCGATGGGATCACGGGTGGCAGTTGGAGGGTCAAAATAAGACACGGCAGCTGAGCAAAACTACTTTATTCCCAAGAAGCAAAAAAGATATTAATCAGACTTGGCAGAAGGCCACAATATAAAATAGGCAGAAGGCCACAACCAAATTCGCACTTAAATCAATAACAACTAACACTAAAATTAACAAGATAAGACACAAAAGCTACAAAAACAACAAACGCAACAAATACCAAAATTACCAATTAACAACTACATGGCCTATCTGCAGTTTAGCCGGAGACCCCCAAAACGTAAGATAAATTTAATGCCCACATAAAATTGAAAATTTAGAAAACTTCTGGCAAACAACAATTAAACCGGCAATTTAGCCCAAATCCCATAATTCCACCGGGCCAGGGAGTAAGCCGGAATCCCTGGGCAGCTCCGAATTAGAAGTTACGTAAAAGTACAATAATCCCCTTTTGGTGAGTTTAAAAAATTAAACAATTTAAAAGAAAATATAACACGGTACCGTTCTATTATCCCCTGACATCAATAATACAATTAACAACAACAAAAAATAAATAACGATCACTAGGCCTAAACATATAAGTAAATAACATAACTTAACCATAGGGACCTAACAACTATAAAATCTAAAAAGATATAACAATAAATAAAACTAATTAATTAATAACAAGAAATATAAATATAAATAAATATTAACACCCAAAAAGTTCTTTTTGTATTTCAAGTTTTTCTTTCTTTAATAAAAAAAAATATAAAGTCCCCAATGGCTGTGTTGCATAAAATGACTGTTCAAGTTTAGGCCTAGGCCACATAAAGTTCCACAAACATGTTTTTTTTCTTCTTTCATTTTGCACCTTTTTTTTTCTTTTTAAATTAAACCCCCCCCCCCCCAGCTCAGCCGCCGGGAAAATAAGCTGGAACGCACTGACCTGAGGACAGAAGACTTATACCACAGAGATGTAGAGCGGGTAACGGGCGACTCCAGGCTCCAACATGGTCCTCAGGCCAGGCTAGCAGTGCAGATGGTAGACAATCCCCGGACGGCAGGCCGAGGGCTGAACGTCCCACTCAAGGACCCTGGACTGCAAGGCAACCACAGCACATTAAAAACAGTCCAGCCACAACAACAAAAATATTACTCATAACAACTAAATATAAGGGTGCCTGCTTTAACAAAACTTAACATGAAGAGACAAACAAGAACATGAGTGGAGCAAACAAGACAGTGAAAAATTAACTTTAGGCTATGAATAATTATTTAGGAATCTCAGATTTAAAACAAATTACAAATCAGCAAATTATAAAAGACGTAATTACGTATATGGAACTAAAAATGACAAACTGAAAACTAGGCTATGGATACATGAGCAATAGGTTATAACATGAAAATCAAAGGGTACAGCTAGGCTAGGTTATTGGCAAAGAACAAAAAATATGGGTAAAACGGTAACTCCAACTAAAAAAGGTTCAACAAAACATTATACAGAACTACTATTGATAATAAAGGCAGATATAAAAGCAATTAACGGTAAAAAAGTAACATGGAGCACATGGCTCAAACCTAGGTTAACAAAACTAGAAAAAGAAAATACAAATTTACCAAAACCCTGAAAACACAAGCAAGAACGATTAATATTATTGAAACACAATATTCTCACCAAAAGGGTGATTAGATATTAAAACTTACAAAATGAACACTTACGTTTTAGAGCTTCTAGCCTAACATCTTGTGACTAACGGCTGCTGAGAACTGAACAGACAGGCCAACCTGACCGAAGCTGGAACCAGGAACGAACGGAACCGAGCCAACAGCCACCAAAGTACGCAAATCGCCGGGCAAAAGCGAATCTCAGGCAGCCTGGCAGACAACGACGAAAAAAAACGTAATGTACCGGTCAAAGACCCGGTACAATACTATGCATTACTGCATTCTGAAATGTGATGAGACTTTTGTTATATGACATACCGCTTGTTATAATTTATCACAAAAACGTTGTTAATTAAGGAATTAGAGAGACAAATTGTCCACGAACAGTAATATAGACTACATTCATTCATTTATACCCTGATTGGTTGTTGATTGGCCCCGTACCGTTGAATCGCACACCACCTTGCGTACTTAGGCTACTGATCTGTGCTGGCAACATGCTGTCATCAATTAAGTTGTCTTATAAGTATTGCCATAAGTTTTTGTTTTGCTTGCAATTTGTAGATTGTAAGCCTTTGGGTCTCAAGGCAGCCTACTGTCAGCACAGAAATTATGTGCACCCGAATTTGAAGGTTGTTTTCTAAGGATCTAAAAGGCACACGAAAAATGTCAACAAATATAGGCCTAATACATTCACGTATAAATAGGTTGTAAATTAGAACAGTTTGTATCTATAAAAACTATATAAATTAAAATTATAGCAAATATTTAATGTATGTATATATTTTAATAATAATCAAGTTTTTAATGATTTTTATCCTAGTTGAAACAAAAATAGTACCGGAATTTTAACTAGTTTTCACTGTACATGAAAGTTACACCGACATTACTAAAAATCCACGAATATATCTCATTTATATTTTAATACCTGATTGGTAGGAATGTATTTTATAAGTTTTAGAAATTTAACTTTTAGATAAAAAATTTCTTATCTATTCCCTGAAAGATTGCTTTCTTGGTTTCTAGTAGTTATGATACATTACTTTCATATGTCTAAGTTAATGCAGTCATTAACAGGTTGACTGCCAGAGTATTTTTTAGAAACCGTAGCTCCAGGCCACGAACCTTTTTCCCATATACCTGTTATATATTATGTTTTTCTTGCTTCTTAGCAAAATTCTAGCCTAAATGTGTGTAAAAAACTCAATATTTAACAAACACCCAAAAGTGGGTCTCATGGCCTGGTGGAGTAACTAATAAAATTGTACCTGTACCCATGCGCCATGAGTCCCATTTTTGGGTCTCATTGAGACCCATTTTTGGGTCTCAAGGTTTAGGCTTTGAAAAGAAATTATGTACAAAGATACAAATACCAGTGTAAATAATGCTTTGGAATTGATAAAATAAAATTATAAATTAGGAATACTGAAGGATCAATCAACTATCCAGTAAGGTTAGTTCAGTGTAGGTTATAACTTAGAAATCATCATAAAGCAAAATATTTTTTCAACAGCTGTTTTTCAGTGTAGCCAACATTTGAAAACTGAATAAAAACTGCAAGAAGTTACATGTCAACAAATATAGGCCTAATACATTCACGTATAAATAGGTTGTAAATTAGAACAGTTTGTATCTATAAAAACTATATAAATTAAAATTATAGCAAATATTTAATCATCTACAAATTTACAACTTTGAAAAATCATAAGTCTGAAACCTGACATGATCCTTTCAAACTACGCATAGCGAGATGTCTTGTGGCGCCACGACTACATATTCCACCATTTAAAAAAATATCATTTTATTGAGACCCAAAACGGGGCCACATAATATTTTGTGACAGTCTGCATGAGACCCACATCTGGGACTCATGGCGTGGGGTGACATCTTCGTGAGACCCATTTTCGGGTCTCATGGCAGTCAACCTGCCATGAGACCCGAATTTAAATTTATTAAAATACAGATTTTAATAAATTTAAAATAATTTTAAGTTTATTAAAAATAACTGCATTTACTTACACATATGAAAGTAATTTATCCTAACTATACATGACTTGAGAATTACACAAGGCCAAGTAATTAATTTTAAGGCTTCTAGAAGCCAAGAAAACGATCTTTCAGAAAATTGATAGGATTTTTTTCCTGAGAAGTAAAATCATAAAATTGATGAAACTTGTAGAAAATATTCCTATCAGCCACGTATTAAAATATAAATGCAATAAACTGACTGTTTATATTTTTTAATGAGAACTAGTTAAAATTTCGGTACTTTTTTTGTTCAAACTAGCATGAAAATTACTAAAACTTACTATAAAATTGAAAAATACATTTAACGCAAAATCAAACGAGAAAAATAGAGTTGTGATTAGATTTTAGATCCTTAAAAAACAACCTTGACACTCGGGTGCACATAATTTCTGCGCTGACCGAAGCCAATTTGTTCTTAAATTAAACTCAAGTTATTGTAAAATGGGATTTTAATAATGACGCGTATTTAAGTATTTGTTTTTCAACATTTAACTTATACGAAATAAAATTAGTAATATATATTTGACCTTCACAAATGGCATCCCACCAAATCGTTCCTTTTTATGCCATTAACGAACAATTGTTTTAACTTAATTTTGGCCAAATTAAGATCTAGTTGTGAAGATTGGATCATTAACCTCTTCACAAACCTAAGACATGTTCCGAGCAGTATTCGATGGACACGGTGGGCACGTGAACATGTTGTCGTGCCATCTAATCTCGGTCGTTAATCCCAGCCATCCAGCAGGACCATAACAAGTCGGAATTCACACCTAACCGGAAGTTGAATTAGGTATTACATAATGATAATGCGTTTGTGGATTAGAATCCCAAGATTGAATCAGCCTGATACAGCTATCTCTGAAAATTTCCAGATTTGTCGATCTACAGAACTTCCGAACCAGACAAATATGGCGCTAACATCAAATTCATGATTCGTTATATCACATTTGCGGATCTAGAATAAACCGTTACCAAGGTATTCTTATTTTAAATTCACATAATTGGGGGAAGAAAATTAGTGGCTTCAACTTCTTACTTCTTATCCTTTTTGCCAACATAAAATTTATGTAAAGCATAACTAATTAAAAATATTATTATTAATTAAAAACAGTTTTAATTTCAATATTTCATATTACTAATAAGGTGGATATAAAGTATAGATGAAATTTTACTGTGAGTTCCCTTATTTGTACAGTTACTAACTGATGTAAAAATATTCGCGAAATATATTCAGAATATTCAGCTTGCTAAAATAGAA
>JAQJVL010008433.1:0-19749 GCA_035578905.1 Stictocephala bisonia
CATACCAGGGGGTTCTTTGGATGGATTTTCTATTAAGATTTTGTTCTGCCCATTAATTGAATCCCAGACTATCAACCAGTTGGTATTAACCAAAAAAATATCATCACCTTTTAGCAGGGATGCTGACTTACAACTGGCTTCACCTGTGGACGGCGGTCTTGTAAAATGGGCAGGTTGGGAGAGGCACAGAGCTGGAACCACTGGAAGTCTGTAGTCGTTAGTGTGCCAGTTATTACATTCATTATAATATAATAATCTTTGTACAATAGATTACAAAAACTTTCTACAAAGGGATTCTAAATCTCAATTATTTATCTGGACCCTTTTAAGAGAAATAAAGATAGTTCCATACTTTTTCAACACCCTATATATATAAATATTTTTGTTGCTGTCATAAATAATTTTAAAATGATGATAAGTAAAGAACCATATTGAAGAAAATACTGGACTTAAAAAACTAACTTTTTTGGGCCATGCATACAAAAATCAACTCTTACAAGAGGTTAAAAGGCACATTTTTAGCGTATGCCCAATTTTAAGTTCAAATTGTCGCCTAAAAGGGGCATTTTTTCCTCGTAGCTGACCTAGATGGGAGATGACAAACATGATGGAGAAAACGATGAATATTTTTGTTTGATTAGAACAATCTATAGAGTTTTGAGGGCTGCTCTGAACATGAACAACAAAGCACTCCATTTTTCAAAATGTTAACCTGATGGTATGTTTGCATATTATTTTGACTGTATATGGTGTCTGAGTTGGTTTAATATTAATTAAAAACTAATTTAATCATTTAAATAATCAGTACACTATGGAGAAATCATGTTTTAACTATTACCTGTATATAACCATTTAACGTATTAATTTTGAAACATTTTTATAGTTTATTAGGTATAAAACTCAACATGCAACGTGTGTACTAACTGTTAGTGGCTGGGTAAGCAGAGGGTGAGTAGGCTGTGGAATTGTAGAAACTTGAATTGACGTAGGCTGCGGAACTTTGGTTGTTGTATGCTTGTTGCATGCTACAACAAAAACAAATAAATAGTTAGGATACATCACATCATGTAAAACACATATTTAAGAAAAATGAAAGACAATAATTATTCAATACAAAACTTAAACTATGAAAATAAACAAACATAACTCACGTTACAATATGTTAAAAAGTGCATATTATAAAAGGCGCTGAGTGCTGGATTCTCCAAATGAGCATACATAAACATATCTAATTAAATGGTTTATTATAATTTATGAAATCGCTAAATTAACCAACTTAAGAAAATGAAACATCTGATTAAACCATGAAAAATAACTTTGTATATATGAGTTTTCATACGTAGCCACATAAAACAGTACAACAGGCATAAACTGGTCAAACAGATGGTGTCTACAAATTATTAATGCAATTAAAATCTGCGTGGAGGTAGCTAGGAACATCAACATACTGTCAGAGGTTTTCACATAATTGGGAGGGAAGGTGAGAAAAATAGGCCTGGAAATAAATAAAAAGAAAACCAATAACATGAAAACGTCTGCTCAAAGGAGAAGATACTTTAAATACCAATTAAGCACTTTCATACATCCGGCAGTGTCACAATGTGTATATATATACAACCCTGAAGTGGCAATAAAGAGAGCAACATAATTAAATATAGGACAATTGCTCACAACAGGGAGTACTATGTAAATCTATCTAGCAATAAAGAAGTCATAACACCTCACTACGATAACAAAGCTCAATCTCTATAAAGCTTCTGAGACCTAAACTTTAATAAAGAAAAACCAAAATAGTCTATAAGGGTATTTGAAAAAAGGATTTTCAGTCTGTTGAAGGAAGATGATACATACAGGATTAGGAACAAGGAGCTGGAAGAATTAATGAATGGAGAATACATACAGTAGTCGTTAATATTAAAGGAAGGTGATACATACAGGATTAGGAACAACAAGGAGCTGGAAGAATTAATGAATGGAGAATACATACAGTAGTCCTTAATATTAAAGGAAGGTGATACATACAGGATTAGGATCAACAAGGAGCTGGAAGAATTAATGAATGGAGAATACATACAGTAGTCGTTAATATTAAAGGAAGGTGATACATACAGGATTAGGAACAACAAGGAGCTGGAAGAATTAATGAATGGAGAATACATACAGTAGTCGTTAATATTAAAGGAAGGTGATACATACAGGATTAGGAACAACAAGGAGCTGGAAGAATTAATGAATGGAGAATACATACAGTAGTTGTTAATATTAAAGGAAGGTGATACATACAGAATTAGGAACAACAAGGAGCTGGAAGAATTAATGAATGGAGAATACATACAGTAGTCGTTAATATTAAAGGAAGGTGATACATACAGGATTAGGAACAACAAGGTGCTGGAAGAATTAATGAATGGAGAATACATACAGTAGTCGTTAATATTAAAGGAAGGTGATACATACAGGATTAGGAACAACAAGGAGCTGGAAGAATTAATGAATGGAAAATACATACAGTAGTCGTTAATATTAAATGAAGGTGATACATACAGGATTAGGAACAACAAGGAGCTGGAAGAATTAATGAATGGAGAATACATACAGTATAAGATGTATACAAAGACATGTATACCAAATTGATGAATTAAGTCATCACTGTTCCAACAAGTTACATTTCTCATTGAAGTTCAGCTCTATAATTAAATCCTGCATACATAACAATGATACACAATTCCTTTACATGAATGACAGGTTGACTTCCCTGAACAATATTAAATATTCCTTCTACGAGTCCTGTATACCTGTTGTAGTATTGTTGTGCTGTCGTAGAGTACTGGTACTGGGAGTCCTTTGTAGTGTCGGGGTAGGAGGTGGTGTCCCCGGCCATGGAGTAGAGGGGGTCCGGCTGACTGAGCGTGTTGCTGGGACTGCACACTTCACTCTTCACTCCTAGTACTACGGCAACATTGAATTACTCAGTGTCTCATTTGAAAAGAAAAAATATATCAGCCAAGACCTCTTATATGTCTCTGAGTTTATAAAAAAATGTCTGAGAAACGAGATGTTGTTAATTTTTAATAAAATTTCATATAAAATATTATACTAGTAATACATTTTTTGAAGTACCGTTTTGGAGTTATGGTTTATTGAATAATTAAAACGGCTGCCATCATCAAAATTATAACTGTATCAAATTGACTGTTATATTTTAGTTTATCGTTTTTAATGTAATAAACAAAATGACATCTAGCTGGTTATTGAAAGGGTTTTGAACCTATAACTATAGTGATTTTTTCTTATTTTAGCCCAAGGAACTGTATCCTTATGTTTGGGAACATAGTTTAGGGACATCCCGTATATTTCTTCAGTAGTTTTTTTTTTAGTTTGATAGTTTAAATAATAATAGTCAATAGTTGAAGTGTATTTTTTGTAATATTATTACATTTCATTATACTTTCTTCATTATTGTAACTGGAATATAAAGCAGTACTAGAGGACGATTACTAATGTTATTGCAATATAAGAATGATCAATTAAATCTATTTCATAAGTAATATATGTTTATATATTAGAGAAATACATTAAATTTGTAAAACATACATTAATCAATAAAATCTCACTGGTTAAAAAAAATTGGCCTTCATTTAACGTTTACTATGAAACAAAATAAAAACTTCAACTAAGCCAGCATATGTCATAAAATTCAATTAAATGTTATTCACAATAAACTGGGTGAATGGGTGAGCGAAGGTTATTGACTACAAAGGGAAGAAGTCGTCAAAGGGCACTAAAGTGCAGTGAATCTAGTTTATTGGAGTGGCAGTATTTTAGGCACTCATGTAAACTGACTCCCGGAGTGGCATCCTTCCAACTGACAGAAACTAAATTCCCACAGTTAACAGTAAAACACTTTGTTTGACTTCCAAACAAATAATAAAAACAAAAGAGGCAAACAATCAACAGAGATGTGAAGTATTTATAGGGACTCCCCGGTGGCAGCACAGGTGGTGCCAGGCGGCATCGGCTTACCGTACTAGCCTGTCAATCCACGACTCTCCAAGAATAACAGACGGTTGACAAATGTGCCCTGATTTACAAAAATCAAAACGGAAAATTGCCGACCACTGGCAATTACAAAACTTACATAGCTTTCTTGTGACATAGTCTGCTCCATTAGTAGGGCTAAATAAATCATTAGTTACATTATTTTTACACCTTATCTAAAGTAAAAACAAAAGTTACAGATAATAGCTCTTTATATACAAAATTATTTAAGTATATACATTAAATTATTCTCTTTTAAAACAGAACCATTCTATAACTATTGTAATATAACAATATTGTTAATGTTAATATAAAACCTTGTATTACACTCATTAACTGGTCTATCTAAATAATACTGGTCGATCTTGTAGTTGGTTAAAGCCCAATTTCATAAGTTAAAGGTTTTCAGTTTGCTTCCGATCAGTCATAGCAAATTTTGAAAGGGGGCAGCTGTTTATTTGTAATTGAACTATTATATTAATTAATGGCACTTCCTACACTTCTCTACTCTCATTTAAAATCTATATTCGGCCATATCTTGAAGGTTGGTGTCTTAATAATAAATAAAAATAAACAAATTAAATGCTAAGCCAAAATATTTAGTTATTTCTGACATTTACTCTCAAATATGCAGATAATTATCTGTACAAACAAAATACTCATATATATATATATAACATTTATTTGAACAGAATTAAAACACAAAATATTTATGAGTATATTATATTTTATATATATCAGTAATGTATTTAAGTTTGCAGATAGTAAAATACGCTTTATTGCATTACCATAAATGATATACAGTACAACAGTCTACCTGAACTATAAGACAACAGCGACGCAGTTTGACTTACCGCTACTGCTGACGTCGGGACTGAGTGGCCAGGACTGCGACTGAGAGTACTGTGGGAGGCTGGCCACCAGAGTACCTACAACCACCACACAATGATTTTAAGTAAGAAATTCCTTGTTATACATATATAAAAGGTTTCTTAAAAGTACACAAACATGTTGTGTACTTTAACTCTCCAATTAACATTTTTAGGGATAGAGATGAAGTGATTTTCTTCGAGGAATGTTTATAGGACCAACTAGTTTTTTATGCAAGAACATTTTTGACCCCCCCCCCCCCTCCGAATATGGGGTTCTTTAGAGGTGGTTTAAAAAATTTTGAACAGAAAATCATAGCAAGTGACACATCAATTTAAAGGTATTAAAAAAATATGAATAATAGTACAAACTAGAGTTCTCTAATGTTACCTCTAGTTTTACACATATTGTGTGAAGTGAAATCGAGACAAGTTTTCAAGATGTTTTACCATTTTTGTTCATTACAAAATGATTCGAAAGTGAGGGAGTTTTGGAAAAAATTAATTAGCCACTAAATTTGATGGTTTAATGATGAAGAAAACTCACGTCTTGGATTTTAGTTGTTGCTTTTAATAATAAAAACTTTGTTTTCAAAAGGCCTCAAGCATAATTTATAAACTTTTATTTTATTATGTGAGTGTTATTTCTACAAAATATAAATTGAGTGTGTAAAATTAGAGACCTCTAAATTGTGTCATTCTCCTTCTTTTGTTAATAGCTTTAAAATGAGTCAATACTTGCTAGGGGGTTCCTATTTAAAGATTTTGACTTACCCCCAGACTTCTCCACTTTTGGAGGGGGGTCAAACTTCTGGGAGTAACCCACATGGTGTATAGTTATTTTAGATTTAAAAAAAGAATTGTTATTTTATGAATTTAGTATATTATAATACAATTTGTTTGGCTTTTATCATTACATTTGTATAAAACCTTAAATAGTTCATAGGTGAGTGGTTTATAAAAGTTGTAATAAATAACAAAAATCTGACATTTGTAGAAAAATGTAAATATCAGTGGATGATATCGGTAAAGGACAACAAACCAAACTTAGAGTTATCTTCAAGGACAAGAGCCACTGAGCAAAACACTATCAAACACTTTATTAATATAATATCCAAGCAAATTTACTGAATATATATTTTAAATAATTTTCATTTAAAAAAATACAAACCTCCAATTACAAGAAAAGCAAAAATGATCTTTCCATTCACAAACAAAAAGTTTTTGTTACTAAAACTAGTAAAACAAGCTGCCATAAATAAATAAATACCATAAACGTCCATGATCAAAATCTTAGTAGTTTTAACTGTTAGGTACAACCCTTTATGACATGAAATCTTCAACTCCGATAACTTTAAAAAACTAATGGTATTTTTAGACAGTAGAGACTCAGTGCGGTTATGTTGGCCTTTGAGCCTGTACAGAGCCCCATCAAGAGCAATTCATTTGCAGTAAATAATGCAAGTGTTTATCCTCCTACATTTAAAGTGTACTGCTTTATAAAATGTGGATTTTACATGTTGTTATTTTTCTTAACATTAATTCGTAGGCCACTATGGTTTTTCATTCATACATATGAAAACATACAACATACAGTGTGTACTACCCACCCGCCGACCTATCAGTATGGTGGTATTGACCCACCCGCCCATACAAATACAGTGGTATTGACCCACCCATTTGCCCATATGATGGTGACCCATCCACCCGCCAATAAACAAACTGTTTTAAACTTTTAAACATCAAACATTTCTTTTTTATTGGCCCCATTTACACATATCCATATGAAATTAATAAATAACTGAATATGAGCAAAGTAAAGTGTTAAGTACACAATAGGATTTCATTTTTCTGATTGCTAAATGTACGGTGGTATTGACCCACCTCAGCCCATACACATGCGGTGGTGGTACTGACAGTGTTAAGTGGTATACAGTGCCTGGCAAATAGGTATGGAACAGATCTGAGTATCAGGTATGTCAGTTAGCTGACAATCAGACCAATAATACGTGGTTCAGGTTCTAAATCAAGCTGTATATCCCTTGGTTGCCCTGACTATTGGGGCTATTAATACATTTCTCTTTCTAAGGAACAGTCGACCTTAGTTACAATGACTACACTCATTACCCCATATCTCTATCATAGGCATCTTAGTAATGAATAA
Source organism: Stictocephala bisonia (assembly GCA_035578905.1). NCBI lineage: Eukaryota > Metazoa > Arthropoda > Insecta > Hemiptera > Membracidae > Stictocephala > Stictocephala bisonia. The sequence continues at coordinate 7,072 of JAQJVL010008433.1, forward strand.
CTAATAGTAATGAATTTGTAACACATAAAAACGAACCTCACAATCCTTGAGATATGAGGGCGGGACCTACCTGTGTCATGGGTGGAGGTGTTGGGAGAGCTGCAGGTGGACTCTGAGTGGCCACTGCCTGGACTGGAGATGTCACCCGCCAGGGCACTACCGACTCTGTAACATTCATTTGACAAATAATTTCAAAGAATTCAGGAGAAGTGCCAGAAACATTTTTATGACATTTTTTATATATGTCACATATATAAAAAAAAAACTTTAAATTTTGATTCCTTATTTTTTTACCCGATCTGATAGTTTTTTCCTAAGTTGAACCAGTGTTCCGTTAGTAAGAACAACTGCTTTCAAATTGGGCTCGGTAATTAATGAGTCCTTAACATCGGTAATTAATGTATAAAATGTACATCACTGACAGTTGAACGCAAAAGACCATATCTTTTTATATCGTACAAAAGACCGTAGAGGCCTTTGCAGGAATAAAAACCCTTTTTAAGTTTACACAATCAATAAAAAGTGAGAAACATCCGTTTGTTTTTACTTCTATCGTTGTTTTTATAAATACTTTTTTAATGCATGTCTTTTTGAAATAAGAATTTATTTATGTCTATCTTTTGATAACAAACACATGTACATTGTATACACATGGAAAAATAATAACCATCGCTAACCAGTAATTCTCAACTATTAAAATATCATTTTAAGTCCAGTAGTGTTCCATTACTAACACAGTACTAACGGCTACTGATATGTTTGCTCATTAATACAAATATAAATTTGAGTATTATTACTAACTGTAGTTATAAATCATTAAAATTTATGAACAATGATTACTATGGCTGTATATGGAAATATCTAGAAATTTTATGAATACTCAATTATAATATTTTATCTGATTTATTCAAGGTATCCAAAACATAACAAACCAACTCCAATACCATGAAATATGTAGATTTACCATTAAACTAACCAAACTATTCTTGAGAACAGACTACATGACCCAGAATTAGAACTAGGGCCATTAGGAGTTTAGCTTGCAAATTACTTCTAAAATTAGGAAATCCCTAAAGATCCATAATCATTACATTATGAATATTGAAGTAGTGTTGCTCGTTAACTGAAAGTAAATAATTAATAATGCTTACTGTCAATTCCAACTGGATCATACATTTGTTTTATATTTAATTAAAATGTTATGTGATCCATATTTTGAATTTCAGTTTTGAAATCACGTTACTGGTCATTTATCATTCCCTCATTGTTTACTTGGACATCAACCTATCGTACATGTGTACCGTTAACATCGAAAGATGTTAAATTTTTGATTAGCTAGTCTATTACTCAGGTGAAAGCAGGTTATTTACCCCTAGGCCTGTGTTCGGTCAGGTGCAGGTGAAACAAATTTAAATTAACATTACAATCATGTTCAAAATGTTGACTTCAACTGACTTGAACACAGGTTTGAATCATTTTACTGAAAGCATTATAAAAACTATCACTTTGATTACTATTAGGTAAACAAAGAGAACAAGCAGACATTCTCAGCAGCTATCAGTCTTGTGTAATAGCCACTGTCAGTCCAGGGTTGCCAATATAGAATCAGGAAATATGGGACGAAGAATTTCCATATGGATTCATTATTCCATATGGAAATTATGAGGGAGTGGGAAGATGATGAAAATGTAGGTTTTTCTGCACATTTTAGAGATATATTTGACTTGTAAATGAGCGTTATCCATTTCTAAATAATATTAACTATTTAATGTGCCAATTGTGATGCCTAGATATTTAAGATCTCAAAATCTAAAAAGTTGCTGTAGAAACATTGCCGAAACAACATTTTTTATATGTTTTTGTTTTATTTGGTGTTATTTGTTCATATTACATTATATTTCGTACATGGATGTATATGAATTCATAAAATGGGACTAATAATATCCCAGCCTCAATTAAGCTGGGATGCAATTCATAGGTTGGTCCCTATAAAAATCCGGGGCATTTGGTGATAACCTTTCTTGTCACCCAGATCTACAGTGTTATAATTATCATTTAGCCAGTGCTCAGGCATATTTACCACTAGGTAGCTGCCTAGGCTGCCTAGGGTCGCAGGCAAAAAGGAGGCTGCAAATATTGCGCTAATGTGCTAAGTAAAGGGCCTCACGATTTTCCTACACAACTACCTGCTAGATTTTGTAGTTGTGTTGTTAATAATTATTATAATAATAGTAATAATCGATGCCCACAATTATTATGTCAATGTCTACTATAGGGAATGTGAATCACAACTTGGTTATCAACAGGCGGCAGGACTTTGATGATTTAATTGTGCAGTTTTCTGCTGATAAATCAAGAAAAGTTCATGTTTAATTACACTATAAATATGAGACACAATCAATGACAGTCTTATTGGTCTTAGGTGATACTGATCCGTTTTAAGAGTTTTGGAAGTGGTTATGTACATATTTTGTTTATTGTTCTGTTTTAAAATAAAAATCCAATGTTATTCTAAGGCACAATTGATAATAAACTAAACAACGATGTAATAAGCCCTGAAAAAATGTCAACATTTATTAACATTAGAATAAACACTTGTACTAAGATTATCCAAGAATATTTTTTACCCTTTTAGAAACACAATAAATTATTATACTATTTTTATAACATGTTTTCAATATACACGGTGTTTAGTAAAACTGTTTCAATAATTTGGGATGTTATTTTACACATACAAATGAGCAAAAAAACTTCATATGAAGATATATCCTAAAACCTTTAGTTTTATGTTTGTCTATAAGTTTTTAAAATAAAAATTCATAAATTTCAATATACTGAAGGTGCAATTGTGAAACTTCATAATTGTACTACCCTATAATAGTTCTATTAAAAAAAAAAATCTTCACCAGTTTTAAAATGGCGGATGTTTAATTGTTTCTAAGTAAAATATCTAAAAACTGACTAATTTTATAAACAAAATGCAAGAATAATGTTTTTAGTAAATCTTATTATAATATTCACAGTGTTTGTTTCAACAAAAATGGATAAAAAAACAGCTGAGTTATGCTGCAAAATGTAAAACAATGTTTTACAGCGTTAACTAAAGGCTAGTGTGGTTTTAAATTTGTGTGTACTTTGAACAGTTGATTTCATATCAATCTGCTATTTCATATGAACAGCTGTTTATTAATTCTATTAATATTAGGTTTGGTTTCCATTATTCATAAGTAACAAAAGAACGCTGTCATGTACACGTTTTTTGTGAGTGTTTCTGTACAGTATTTTTATTGTATTTTTAGTTTTAATTAGTTAGTGTTTGTAATTTATTTTTTATTACATAGTTCTTTTTTATTATTTTCATGGTTTCCTTTTATTAACAATTAATGGCAGATAATGTAATGTACAACTTTACCAACTCAGAAATGGCAGACATGCGTTTGATGTATGGCATGTATTGATTATTAAAAAACATTCTTCTTGCATTTTGTTTGTAAAATTAGTCAATTTTTAGATATTTTAGTTAGAAACAATTAAACGTCTGTCATTTTGAAACAAGTGAAGATTAAAAAAAAAAAAAAAATTGAACTACTATAGGGTAGTACAATTATGAATTTTTACAATTGTAACTTTAGTATATTGAAAGTTATGAATTTTTATATAAAAACGCATAAAGACAGACGGAAAACTAAAGGTTTTAGGACATACCTTCATATGAAGTTTTTTGCTCATTTTTATGTGTACAATAACATCCCAAATTATTGAAACAGCTTCACTGAACACCCTGAACACTATTGTAAAGGAAAGTTTAAAAAGTAAAAAAAAGAATAGGTTGGGAAACACTTTGTTTGAAAAGAAATTAAAGTTAACTAAATACTAAAATGTTGCCTAGGCCTGCAAAAGGTCTAAATTTGTCACTGCTAATATTATCTGAACAATGTAAATAATCAATATTAATGCCACTAATACTCATTAATATTGATTGTGCAAGAGATGATTCAATTCTGATGCACAACTTGCCTATCCACCCTTCCAACGTGACTACTGATGATTCTCCAGTTCACCCCATACATTAATACCGTAGGAGTACTCAATTCTTATTCTTATGCTGTGTGTGATTTTTAGCTATATTATATTTTTGATATTTTTTCAAGGGATATCAGAGTTGATAAACAAAACAAATTGTATATGGCTTAATATGGAGACAGGATATTTATCAACTAATGCCATCAACAATAGCTACCTACATCACATCATACACAAATTTTATCCATCGCTCTTATATTTCATGTTTCTACAGTCTATTAATTAAACAAAACAGTGTCATATAAGTATGTTATTACTGAAAAAATGTAACAACATTAACACTATTTTCAAATTATGGTAATATTCTGACATAGCAATACCTATGACGGTATATAAATACAGAACAAGTGAACGTCACACAACACTAATATATTACAATATAATCTCAAAATGTAAGACCATTTTCCATTCTTTTGTGAATCCCTCTGGTCTGAGGAAGGTGTGCGTGGTTCACCAAAATTTATCACCATAGTATTTGTGCATTTTGTACTTGTATTATAATATGTTTGTGTATTTTGTGCTTATATTGTAATACATTTGTGTTGTGTGATGTTCACTTGACCTGTATTTGTACCAACATGTATTATGCTAATTAAACAACTATTTGGTATATAAATTTATCCAAGATAAAATATTAAAAAGTATTTGCTCTTTGTCTCAATACTCACAAGTAAAATGAGTTTTATTTTGCATTTTAGCAAATTGCATTTTATTTTTTATTCTGTTTTGATAAAATATGTATATATATATAAATATATATATATATATATATATATATATATATATATATATTTCTGTACTCATAAATAAAATTAATATTTAAATTGTGTAATCTAAATTTAATTACAATAGGCTCTCCTTAGAATATTGTTTTTGTTAGTACCGTTGGAACCTATTGTTAATGTATTAATGTTTCAATTGATGTTTGTTCTTCTCTTTTATCTTTGTCAGTCTGTAATAACGTTTTCATTTAGGGTTAACTGTAAGAGAGTACTTTGTGAACCTAAATTTGCCCTTTTGTTAATATTTTAAATGTTTACAAATAAAGACATTTATTATTTGTATTATTACTCACTGTTCTCTGTCAGGCACGTCAGGATCGCCGCCCTCAGTCCGCTGTCTCTTGGTCTGCAACACACAACACCACAGGTCACTTGTTTGTAACTACACTCACACCACATAAACTACTCATTGTGAGTGAAGGAGTATTCGTGTTTAGTGGTAGATAGTTGTGGATATAGTCGTCATAAGTTTGAAGAAGGTCATTATTGATGTGTTGGATTTCATCATTGTTATATTGAATGATTAAATAAATCAGACAACATTTTTGAAACAAAACATCTTATCAATCTTTTCATGTATGTTGATGATATAAAATTTCTTCATAAGGAGCAACAAGAAAGAAAAAATTAGATAAACTCTTCAAATTACGAAAATCAGGAATCAGAAGTAGGGCCTATATTAAAATTGAAAAATGTCCGATAAAAGTAAAAAAAGATATATTTATAGTTTATTAATTGTACATATTTTCAATCACTATTCTCATAGCCAAATAAAATTTATCGTACACGATGATTGAAAAAAAAACTAACTACTCAGGATTGTAATAGAAGAAGAACAAATTTATGCACTAAAATACTCATAATACAGAATTTCACAAAATAACCTAAAAATATTGGAAACTTTCTTTTTTTATTCTCAACTACCTTTTAAACACAAGAAACATAGAAAAATACAACATATTTAAATTAGAAGTAGGCCTAAAGAAATTATATTTTTAAAAAAGCTAAAGAATATCTTGATCAAGTTAACAAAATTACAATAATGCTCTGTGTACATCTAAATCATAATATCTTCAGTATGTATAACTTAAAATACATACAATTTTGTATGTTATTACATAATTAATTAAATAAAAGTTAAAGATCGTCTTATTTAACCAGACGAAGTTAGGGCTAAGAAGCACTCTCCAACACTTAACCTGGGGACCAGCGGCTTTAAGTGACTTCCGAACCACGGGAAAAACATCAAACAGAAAATAAAATAGTATTTTGAGTGACTAAGAACTCATTAAAACTCTTTTTGGTAGCTATGGAGATTTTGAAAAAAAAAACTAAATTTGAAAAAGTTTCTGTAGTATGTCAAAATTGGCTATATTTTCACCAGATATACTTTTTATTCTGCGGAAATTACTTTTTCATTAGAAAAATTCTAAAAAAAACACAATTTCACTACTTTAAGTATTTTGCACATATATCCATATTTTTTTTAATAGTTTGACTTGTTTTTTTACGCTCAAGACGAATTTGAAAACTATTTTTGTCTTCGACAATTAGCCTATACCTTGAGATATGACGGGAAAATTAGTTATGTGGCCATTACGCGATCAGAAATAAAAAAATAAATAAAAAAAACACGCAACTAAAACTACTTATATTCGAGTTCAACTTAATACCAATTCGAGTACTACATAGATACAAATTTTCTAAAATAACGACTTAATTATTTTTACTGTTATTATAAACCTTTACTTGTAAAGATTAGTTTCCCTCGGGACAACACTTGGCCGATAATCAGACTCACTTTAAATTACTTTGTACAAAACAATTAGTAATTGTAGAATAGAAAGTACGTAATTGCGATTAGGGAAGGCTAGGTTATTTTATGACAACTTTCCTATAAAGAACTATCCATTCAAAATAATCCCATTTAATAGGGGGTTGAAGAAAAACATTACTTTATGTTCTAAACTAGATAATTATCTTTTTTAGTTTTTACATTTTATGGTATTTCCAAGAGTATTTAGTGTTACATTTTTATTGGGCACAAAGTAATATAATAAGATCGTAAACATAAAATAAATACATATATTCTTTATTCATTTATGATTTATTAAAAACGAGAACAATCTCCATTCCATTATTTCAAACACATAAGATAAAACCTTTCCTTCCAACATCTTCACGAAAGTTAAAAGTTATTCTCATGTCAATAATTGTCGTTTAACCATAAATTGGTCTTGGTACTGGTAAATTTGTTGGAGATTTTAAACTCTTTTATGATATGACAGTAACATCTGAAGACGACAGAAGTTTTATAACCTTCGAAACGTTGATTTTTAGGTTTTATCGAAGCGTTGAAAATCTTCAACCAATTTACTAATATCATGAACAAATAAATAAACAAACAGAAAAGTAACCGAGGAAAATCATTTTCCATTTTTAAAATTCGTTAACTATTTTAAAATGTCCGTAGCAGATACGGTGGACATTCGGCATGTGTGCGACAAGGGACTGAATGTAGGAGTGGCAGCAAACAACGAGGAACTATCTTTAGTGATGGGCGAATCAAAGTAATAATACACAAACAAAACAATCGAAAAAAGGCCCAAACATATTCTAAACGAAACTATAAGGCAAGGTAAACAAATCAATAAATTGGCCCCAGAAGAAAGGTTGTACGATTAAATAATTACAACACAACAATAAAATACCTTGTGTGCGTGCGAGCGAGCCGACTGGCAGACCGGGACTGACTGGCTCTACACACTACACAGTAGCTGTAGCTCACACGTGTGACGTGGCCAGGGTCGAGGGAGGGTGTTTTTTGCCCATTGGGGGCTGAATGGACTGCACTAAATCTCGGGCTTAGCACCTTATTACAGCTCGGCAAACAAACAGCGAGGCCTGACGAATGGCTGGCGGCCGCTACACCTACACCACTCTCGGTGCACTCTCGAGTAGGATGACAACGATATATCGATACATCGGAAATATATATAAAATGTAGTTTAGTGAGTTAATTTGTTTGATTTTAGTCTTTATAAGAAGCCTAGTGGCATTTTTAAAAGTGGAAAACAAAAATAACAACGTTATTACATTATTCTTTTATAATTTACATAATAATTAATTAAAGGTATGATTATTTTGATTTTTTTTTCATTCGACCCCATAGACCACAATTTGTTTCGTGTCGATAAATTTATTTAATTTTTACATTATGTGTGCTATTATAAATAGTGACAGCAAAACATAAATGTATTTTTAGTCATGATATAAGAGTTAGTGTATAGTTTTAACAGATAAATCATTTACGATTCGATATATCGGTTACCCGATATATCGATATTTTTCTTTCGATATTATCGTTAAATCGATATTTGGTTTGCGATATCTCGATATGTTGAAACTATTTGCCACCTTTACTCTCGAGTCGCCGTTATCGGACATTCTGTAGACGCACCGGCGGTCATATCTGGGTCTCTTCAGGTAGAACTCTTAGCCTCCCCAAGACGACACTTTCATTCCGGCATTTTCTTTAGCAATGACAGAAAATTTCAACAAAAAGTTCACTTCAATGAAACAATGACAAACACTGATGTATGATTGGTGTACATGATGGTTGACGTTAACAAAGTATCATTCACTCAGAGATAATTGTGGGGAAGATTTAAACACAATACTGCAATAGTGCAAATTCCTAAAACAAAGATAGTTTTTTATAATTGACAAGTGTTTTTTATAACTACCAAACCAAAAGTACCAAAGCAAAGGGTTACAAAACCGAAGGTTAGCCGTGTGTAGTTCTCATTAGAGAGATTTAAGGTCGATTTTCATTTTCTCTGGTAAACACGTTGATAACTTAGGCCTTTAAAAGTTACACCATCATTTCTTTAGTTTATCATAATAATATCTACTATAATACTTATCACTTTAATTGACTCTAACATATTAGACAAAGTTTAATTCTTTAACAATAGTATTTACCAAAAACATCATAAAAAAAGAACTAGTGACAATACTAAAGAGACAGGAAGAGGTGATTTAAGAATCAATATAAATTGTAGTTTCAAATAATGGTTTTAATAAATAATAACAGATATAAATAATATAAACCGATACATTTACAGTATAGAAGGTTCTATTTACAGTACATTAATAGAAGGTAATTGAAAATTAATGATTTAAATTTTTTTTTCGAAATCACAGTACAATATTAATATTATATTGACACTAAAAAAAGTAATTATTCTATTTTCTTTAATAATGTATAAGACATGTCGTTATGCATGTTACTACATTAATTTATTTCCTAACAAATAAATACATTTGTTACGCATATAAACAATCTTTACATTAGGCCAATTTAAACTGATTCTGGCCCGGTGCAACTAGACACTGTTCCACAGGGCTCCAAATGACCACCGGTGCAACTGGACAACCCCTGCCGTCATCGGGCAGTCTGTAGTTGTGACGACAGTCTAAACACGCTGGCGATCGACAAATCAAATGGCGAGGCTCGTATGAATGTGGAGAAGACGTGTTAATTTGGCTCACAAACCTAATTAAAAGTAACGAGGTCACATCCTCGGGGATTAGCTGACATTAACGGTTGGGGGGGGGGGGGGCTGGCCGACCGGTCCACCCTTCCCAGGGGGGAGGGGGTCCAACGACACGAAGTTAATCCGGTAATCGTTGAACCACAAAACTAATGCAATACAACTACGACTCTTTAATACCATCTTAAGACAACACAATGATCCACTGGAATTCCAAAATAAAAAAAATTATTAAAACGTTGCCCATTATCAATTTATGACTTATTTACAACAGGTAACCTGATAGAACACGGATTTTGTAATAGTAAATCAGTAAAAACAGCAGCTGTCTCGTTTATAGACTCAATAATAGTTTCTGCCCATAAAGATGAAAATCAAAGGCATTTGATAGTGTTGACCATTCTATATTAATAACTAAACTAGAAATTCTTGGAGTATCATCTATAATGGTTTAAAATGTATTTTAATTTTCAACAATTCCTTAAAACTTCACGTTTTTTACAAGTTCTAATTATTTAAAAACTATAAACAGTTGTTTCTTATTATATAAAAAAAACTATTTGCGCAGCGAATAGCGCCAAATAGGAATTTGCACGTATCTTTGCCTAAAGGACAGCGTGAAGGCAACCCGAATGCTAGGTGCGTAATTTTAACACAAACCAAATATTTGTGTATAATATTTGTGTTACCTTGAGGTGGTAAAGATGAGATGAGATGATGAGGACCACTTCTCCTGTACAATGACCGAAGAAGAGCGAGAAGTCGACAAACGCCGCAAACGCGAACGCCGTCCGAGCAATCACTTACACAGTGGAGACCGACCGTGAACGAGAGACGACACACGACAAGTGTCCAACCGTTACGAAGAATGAACTTTGTACTGAGGCACTGGCTGCGGTGTGTTCTTTTAACTTAGCTTGAAAGGTTTGTCACCGACTGGTGCTGCTAAAGGGAAAATAAACCGTAGCTACTACTTGTATAAATGATTAAGAAAAGAATAATATTTTTGTTAAGTATTGAACAATTTGTGTTGAGTATATTTGGATTACTATAGGTTATGTTTGGTTAGGCGAGTAAAAGTACGTTCTTAGAACCGAAAAAATCAATTAAATGTACACCCAATTATACAGGGTGCACATAAAGGCTCTCGCTGGCTTCATATTTCCTGACCGATTACAGAGAAAGAAAAACTCTTGGTAGTACATCATTACTACTCTTTTGAAAAATCTACATTTTGAAGCAAGTATCAGTTTTCTGTCATGTCAGAGGGCGGCGCGCAAGGATTCAATTGAAAAACCTAATTGAAGTTTAGTTGGTTAAATCTCAGCTTCATAAGCTAAAGGTTGTCAGTTCGATCCCAATCAGTCGTAACACATTTTTAGAGGGATCAGTTGATAACCACCGGCTGTTCATTTGTCATTGGGCTATTAATTAATGACAGTCGGCCTTAGTTTGTAACAACTACATTTGCTCATCAACACTCATTTGAAATCCATATTCACACATATCTTGACGATCGGCGTCTTAAGAACACATAAAAAAAATAATAAATAAATAAAAAGAGAGTATGGTCGTGTAGAACATACGAAAGGTATAAGAAATTAGTGCCTCAAATCCGGCCTCTAAAGTTCCACTCTTTGAAAAATTAAAAAAACTAACTTTTTTGGTCCAAAACAACCACTCTCCAAGTATATCATAAGTTCATTTTTACAACCAAAAGAAAAACTGAAAAAAAATTAGCTTCACTAAAGTAAAAACAATATTTAGATGCATTCCGTAAGTTGGATTAGTAGCATTAGCATTTTAAGCACGGCTTGCATTGTGTTAAAAAAAACTATATGCATATTGGTATTTATGTAATTTAATACATTACAAATATTAGAGGAAAGTTAAGATGGGATGTCAATTCGACCTAGCGTACTGGAACCAAGTGGCCGTGTGCGGAAGTCATTTCTGACGAATTAATTTACTAAGATCTTACAGATATTACATAATGTTTTAACTAAATAACATAACAAGATACACTTAAATTCTAAAACTTTGATCTGTTTCTACCGTTAATAACTGAACAACGTAACTTCGATTCCTTTGTTCCTTCCAGTCCGCGAACCGTTCCCTATTCTTGCGTATTCACGGCGAGCATTACAGCCACGCCATGCAGCACCTCTGTATCTTTTGGGGCGAAACCTCGATATTATTACAGACTGATTTTCAATTAATTATTTAAGGGGTTGAGCAACGAAAGTTCATATATCACGCTTTGAACAAAAACGACTAAATATATATATAAGCCAAATACCACTGACTCAATGATCACTGCTTCTCAAAAACCACTAAACCTCCGAGGCTGAAATTTTGTAGCATTATTGATGCTATATTGTAGGCGTGCAATAAGAAAGGATTTTGAAAAATTCTTCATAGTTCCGAAATGGCTGCTATTTTCTACCCCAAAAATTGTTCCAATGTATATCTTAAGGGAAAATCACAATACAGTAGTATTTCTGACATAACTTGAGGAAAATCTCGACTAAAAGTTTCAAACCTTCACAGTTCTACACGCGTAACAAACGTGCAACTTATACATGAATTTCAGCCTAAAAACTGAAAAATTTGGGGTATCGGGTACCCAAAAACTGAAATTAAAAAAATATTAAATTTTTTAATACTGATGTTACATACTCAAGTGAGGTTTTAAATTAAAGCTATTTTTCTCTTGAATCCAAACATACCATCAGATTTCAAAAAGGGCAATTAATAAGAGGCATATGCCCCCTCCCCCAAAAACTCCGAAAACAAAAAAAGGGTAATATTAATTTAAACCACCTAGTGGTGTGTCAAACTATAGGTAGACTATTTATATCCCAAATCACATTATATCATTGTATTTTGAAAGATAATTATTTAAGGACTCTACCCCCCCCCCCCCAAATAAAAAAAAATATATACTCCAAAACAGTATGTTTATGAGCTCCACTGTCTCTAAAACCAAAATGCATGGTCAAATTGGTTAAGAATCCGTAGGCCGATCTCCCTCACGAGGCGACCTGCCGAGACAAAAAAAATGGGATTGTAGCAGAGTGCCTTGGCGAGGCCGCACTTTCCACCGCAAAGCCGTAGGCCGAGTTCTACAAAGGGGCAAAAGGCTGAGTCCAAGCTTCCTTCACGAGCGTAGCGAGTGACAGGATTGGCACGCGAAGCGTACAGGGGTTACCCCTAGTAATACATAATACAGTAGTAATATAATATTTTGTATGTTT
>JAQJVL010008434.1:0-19768 GCA_035578905.1 Stictocephala bisonia
AGTGAAAATAATTTGTTATTTCTTTCTACATACATTATATAAAATTTACAAATCAATAAACACATTGTAGATTAATAAAAGTGAAGTAAATATGAAAAGTTACTAAATTCTCCACTTCCTATAGGCCCAATAACCAAATTTAATTAATAAAAAAACATATATTTTCAGTTTTGCTCTTACATAGGTTGTTGCATGCATTTCATTAAACCCAGCAAGTTATTAGGCAATCTTCTAACTAAATAGATTATGACTTGATGAAACAAGTTAAATATTATGGTTAGGCACAGGATGATTATATCTACTCTGTAGGATGTACTTCCATCATGGATCATCATGGATTTATGATTACTTTGGAACTACTATATCTACATATACATATAAATATCTGAATGGCAGAAGTTTTAGCACGTGAAATTATGGTTTTGACTGTTCATAGAAAATATAGTGATATTTTCTATGAAAATAACTCTAGCAAAAATATTGGGATTTTATAAGTGGTATTTAATAACTAAAATAAACCACTCCCCAACAAAAAACGATATACCAAAGGAGTAGTAATACGACAAGAACCAAGTCCTTTAGAACAGGAAACTCTTAACACCTGATTTAGTTTTTATTAGAGGGATATATACCTTTTCAAGAGATATTGTACTAATCTAGATATAAGATCAGATACTTTATTGAAAACACTTCTTTTACGATAAGACAATTTACATATTTTGTGTTAGAAATCACGTATTGATCACTAAATATACTAAGTGAGTAAAGGAGCTACTAACTAAAAAAGTGTAAGAATGTATTTTCAGCATCATTTTATTTGTGATAAAACCACACGTTAATTTGGTTTAATTCGTTCTTCATCATAGATTTATTTCCCTTCAAATATGCCTTTTATAAAAAGTGCTGTATCACCAGCAAAAGAATATAATTTACCATCAAATAGACTATTTGCTAATATTAAAAATAACATTGGATCTAACACCATCACTTGAGGGGTTTCTAACACCAAACCAACCCTATTTTAAATATGAAAGAAACCAAAAGCCAACTATGATAACTTTATGTTGTAAAAATGAGACGCCAAAGGAACTAACAAATAGTTAAACATACGCATATTGGATAAATTAATAAAATATATTTATGCGTCACCTTATAGTTTATACTGTTAATGTTGCATATTTTACCAACAATTTATATAATATTTTATTAGTTCGTTTGAGAAATCATGTGGTTTGTTATAAATATATATATTAAATTTTTCTATCAAATAATAAAACCATTACCAAAACTTGGCATAAGAACTATTCAGTACATCTTAAATAAATAATAATTTCATAAATCATAAAAAATTAACCATTAAAATTCTACTAAAAACCATTAAAGAAATGAAAGAAAATAATAGCTTAAACATTCTCTGTTTATTTCATGCAAGAGGCATGAAATAAAACTAGGCCAAATTAATTTTACATTTAGGTATACTTGTCCCAACTTTCATCAACATAAAAAAAAATAAAAAAAACCAACACTAAAAGTGTTCTAGTATTTATTATTATTTAAGGCTTTATTTGATATTTTTATAGTTTTAATGGAATGAAAAAAGAAATATAACAATATTTCTGTTTGTTTCCTATGATATATATTCCATCAGTTAATTTACATAACATGATAGTTCAAGTTGAAATACATAAAGTTATATGTCAAAATAAAAATTCCATTTGATAGGAAAATAGTTATTATAAAATATATTCAATGTTTAATTGATTCGATAAGTTTTGTAGTGCACAAATACATTAATAGTTGTTAATATAAACATTTTATTACGCTAAACAAATACTTTTTAATTACAATACTATCTATACGATGAAATTCATGTTATTCTGTTTATGTTGCTGACAAACAAAGTTAAACTGGCAATCAATAAACCTAACGTCTCATTTGGATATCTGCTGCTTGTAATAGGAAGCAAATATGAAAATGTACTAGTTATTACTGTGGCTTTAGTTACTGGTTATATTAAAGGCCCTGTGAACGTGTTCTTATTGAAACCTCACTAGTTCCTCCTAATATAAATTGTAACTTTTCAAATCAAATAAATGGATTACGTACTTTATCATGCAATTTTATTTAAACACGAAAATTGTAATTTGATATTACGTTGCTCGGTTACACCGTTCCATTCTGAATGTTACAAAACGAAAACAATTTACAGAGAGTAAGCGTCAAATCACAAGGCGAGGAGAGCTAACCAACCATCGACTCTGGTTTCTCCGTCTAATTACATTTACTTGACGGTTAGTGAATTCTTTCCACTTCATTTACCACTTAACTTCAGTCATAACTACAAGAAAACATTAGTAATGAATATATTCACATTTGTAATATATTAGCTATAGTTACATAACCCTCTAATTGTAATTAGTATTGTAGTATTATCTAAACAATATTAATTTTCACTAAAGATATGAACATTGGATACCATGAAGGTCTGATTTTTGGAATCATACAGTTATGGTCATGTCAAAGTGGAGTTGATAGACGCCCATGAATAAGAATGGCAGTCCTCATGACATCAAGTATTGCTTCAAATGTGAATTTAAAAATGATAGTTAGTGCCCAAATGTTGTGCTGGGAAGAGAACTAAGTATCAGGCTTGTCAGTTAGCTGATATTTTGACCAATAATTAGTTCGGATTCCACGTAAAGCTGTATATACCTTACTTTTCTTGACCATTGAGCAATTAATAAATAAATGGCCCTTTCTGAGGAACAGTCCACCTTATTAAGTAACAGTGATTACTCCCATTTACCCATATCTCCACAATCGACGTCCAAAAATGAACAATGAATAATAATGAGTTAATGAGTTCAATTGGTTGATAAGAAGCACATGTTAATCTATTTACTCCATTCAACTCCAAATATATTTATCGATTTTAATTTGAATGAAAAAAAAGAATCTTAAATGAAAAGTGGACCTTTATCTTAGGTTGCGATTCAGGTTTTACCTAAACTTAGAATCTGAAGATATATTTAGAAGTTTTTCCCAGAATACACTGAAAACAACCCCTTGGTTACAGTTTCTGTTCCCACGATGTTAGAACAAGGAATGGAGGAAGTTAATCAACGTCTTTGAGTTGATTGGAAAAGTTTACAATTTACCGAGGGTAACTTTTAGAGCATGTTAAAGCAATTTTCCTCTTCTTGATCAATATATTTTCAATGTATTTTTGTTAACTACTGCACTTATAAACAGTTATACAAATATAATTGTGTGAATACTCAGAGAAACTCTCTTTCTGTGATTACGCTCCTGACAATATTATATATTTAGTGTATCAGCATTCAACTAACAAATACCTATTATTTGTTTTAGGGCCTTTTTGTAATGCACGTACGAGTATTAGTATCAAATTACCAGTTCTCAGTTATTTTCATGTCAATTTGTTGAACGAAAATCTAACCAAAACCTCTTGATTTGATACTAAACAAACTATGGCAATGGGTTCGTTTTTTTTCTATTTTGTCTAACGTCTAAAGAATGACACTCCATTGGTAGTTAATGGTGTGACGCTCTGATGGAGACTATATAAATGAAAAGACCATAAATTACATCAAAACTATCATTTTCAAGATCCGAGTACTGAAGTAGAGATACTGTGTATCTGGAGTGGCGTATTTACTTCGGACACATTTTACTCAGTCAGAAATGGATATTGCGGTGTAACATTAAACTCGTTACTTCAGCCATCCTTATACACTTAAACCACATTCAATACATAGAAATCCTCACTTAATGTTTATTATACTTACCCTTATACAGTGAAACCACAATTAATTTATTGCCACTTGTTGTTTTTTTTTATTATTTAAAATGATAATAAAAACTGTCCCTATTCATAATGACATTAAGAGTATAAGATGGGAAGCCAAATATAAAACAAAATGTTAACTCCGTAACAATGAAAATACTTCTATTTAAAGTTATGATTTATAATCTATATCAAATATTCTAAAAACTCGTTGTAAGATGTTATAAACGAAAGAGCTATAATATTCAATATGAAAACAGATTTAATATAGTACATAAAATACTTAATAGGAATAAAATTTTATTATTGTTTAAACAATGAAATTGTAACACACTTAAATGTGTCAATTAATTACTATAAGTAATTATGCATTAAAGATTTATGTTAATGATTAAATGCCATTTTTGTACAAAGAACTCAACTGAATATTAGTAGGCCTATGTATAATAAAGATTAATATTTTTTATTCATAGACCAAAGGGAATTAATATAAACAATTAGAATGAAACAATCTAACAGATGTAAAACCTATTTTGGCCAGCCAGATTATTAAATAAGATTGTCTACAATCTCAATTCCTTGATTGAGAACAAACTAAGTTAGCCTGGTCTGCTTTTTGCAGGATTAGACGGAACCATGACCCAGTTAGGGCCCCCAAGTATCGTTGTTTTTGGGGTAAGTTTATCCTGCTGCTTGGAAATGTTATACACTGGAGTTGGTTCTTCGATGCAGTTTAGGGAAATAAAACGATTTTTAAAGAAAAGAGAGGCTTTTTGTCTGATATAAAATAATGATAATGTATTAATTAGTAAGTAAAAGCATTCAAAGTTTGTGAAATTTATTTATTTTAATTGAAACAAGAAACAAATGAAAATTATTAGAGACTTTATGCTGAAAAATCCATAATCCTTCTATATAACACGTGAAACAGTTTTTTCCAATGCAACTCCTTGCTTATTTCTTGATCAATTTAACGGTTAAGATGGCAAAACTCTTGCCTCTATTCGTAGTTGTGCAATACGATCTTAACTCTTCAATATTTCAACCCTGAGGAGCATGAGACACCCTAGAAGTACGTTTTTCGGTTGTAATAATAACATCGGGAGATATTTTAATGAATAAATAAGTAACGGCTTTTCAAACATAAATAATGATTTCCAAAACTTATTAACATACGTTGGAATGTAACAATGCTGTTTGTAATATTTATGAGATTAGATTTTTCATAATGTTAAACCTGGGAAGGTTGTAGGCATAGTTTTATTTATATACGATTGCAGGGATCTGTTACACTGGACCTGATGATTTCAATGGCAATCTAAAGATATTTATTTATTTATTTTATCAATTTATGCTGTTAAACAAAAGCAAATGAAATGAACACGTTTGAAATAGGCTAAGATATATCGTTGGGTGTTTATACTAGTAAATAGGCAACAACGCAAGTAATGTGAGTGAGAATCTGTAAATAAATGTGTTATTGAGATTTACATTATACAATTAACTTACTATTATATTTATAGCCAAGTGACAGGTCGAGGTGCAATGTGCGCCTGTAGTGATGGGATTTGCACTCGAAGCATGCAGGGGTTTCCTCTCGTAATAAACATGTAAAATATAAAATAAATATTTCTATTGAAACATTTAATCTCAAAAATATTTTGCGACATCTAATAAAGAAAATCAAGCATTTACTTTAATTTACTACATTTATTATCAAATTATTATGTAAATTAAAATATTATCATAGTAAATTCCTATTAAAATAACAAATATTAAGTGGGAAAATGTAATACTTCTCAAAATATACTTTCTAAACTTTATTTTGTGCAATCAGAAAATTATTTTGAAATGACGAATTTTATTTTGCTTTTTGATAGTTATTACGCACTATAAAGGGATGTTTTTGAACAAATTACGTTATTAAATTGTTAAATCACATTAACACTTTGTTTTTCAACTATTACAACGTATACAATGCGTTTCGTAAAATAAAGTAGTTTAAATTTGAAGTGATTGATTTGATTATATTGTACTTAGTAATTTATTTTAATGTGTTAAATATGTAATGAAGACATAAGAATGCTGCTACTACTCTAAGAATAAAGTGTGAAAGTAAAAACAGAAGGCTTTTAAAATAAATGGTAAATGGTATTTTAAGTCATCAGTGGGCTATTGTGAGTTAACAATTACGTGTGCTTTTTCTCGACATAGGAAAGGGGGGTGAACTTGGACGTAAACTCATCGCTCTCAACAAACAAAGCTTTATTTATTACCGAATACAATTTTCCGCACTTCCTTCTACTTCACGCCTAGATAGATCACCCCGACGCTCATTACTAACATACCACATGCCACCCACGCTGCTGTCACGTGCATCCATAGGCCGTTCCATACCGTCTCTACCCTCGAACAACGGTCACCATTCAGACTGCTTGGCTCAGAAAACCACCCCATCATAGTTTTAGATGAATGGAAGGATCCCATTTCGTCACAACCCCCTGCTAAAACCTCACCTTAGGCGAGTTTTGGAGGAACAACACTAAACATAAAAGTCCAGATACATCTTAAAGTAGCAAAAGTTTTTAATTAGGCAATTCAGAATTGGTAAACAGAAAATTCAAACAAAGTTTTTTTTAAAGCATAGCTTGATGCATTGAATCCAGAAATCTTCGGCAGTAAGAGAACCTTCTCACTAGGGTGAGTTAATTTTCATAGTACCACTGATAGCACAAGTCTCTCTTCGACGGGGGTAAATGATGTTCGACCCATGTAAGGCCTATAGTTTGCTAGCTGCTAGTACTAGCGGATAGTGGGCAATTTATCACAGTTAGTTGCCAGTGCTCTAAAGCCACATGTGAGTTATTTCGTGTAAGTTGTTGTTATTTAACAGTACAGCTTGTGACTATGTTAATTACTTCTCTATTGGATGAATCTTAAATTGTTAATGCATACATTGAGATTAGGAATACTAGATGCATGCCATAAATTGGTTAACAAGTGGAAATGTTAGGGAAAAAAATTAGTAGAAGAGAAGAACTTTTTGTTTCCTCTATACTTTTTGGGGAACTTGTTCTGGAAGATTCCAAAGGTACCTGGGGTTCATGGAACCAGGGTAATTTTGGCTTATAAATATCCTCAACATCACTTGTTGCCGAAGTCTTGATCTTGTTGAGCTCCAGCATAACTTGTTGCCGAAGTCTTGATCTTGTTGAGCTCCAGCATAACTTGTTGCCCAAGCCTTGATCTTGTTGAGCTCCAGCATAACTTGTTGCCGAAGCCTTGATCTTGTTGAGCTACAGCATAACTTGTTGCCGAAGCCTTGATCTTGTTGAGCTCCAGCATAACTTGTTGCCGAAGTCTTGATCTTGTTGAGCTCCAGCATCACTTGTTGCCGAAGCATTTATCTTGTTGAGCTCCAGCATAACTTGTTGCCGAAGTCTTGATCTTATTGAGATCCAGCATAACTTGTTGCCGAAGCCTTGATCTTGTTGAGATCTAGCCGAGGAGCGCATTTAAAGGATTTTACTTTACTTTTGAGCTGATTGCGAGTAGTTACACCAACCTCTTCTTCTTGGCGAAACATCTCTTGTACCCCTTTTGTTACAATCACACATGTAACATTCCACAAGCATTGATCCGGTTTATAAATGTTCAGTAATTTAATCATAAAATCCGAGTTCCAATTCAACTTCTCATTTCCTCCTCACATGTTACTGAAAACATGTGGAATCACATCAGTATTATTTTACAAGACAGTTTAGACAAACTAACACGTTCAGTAAAGTTATCAAGCAGCGAGCTGCGCACTAGTTTACTAGCACTAGTGAATCACATGACCTATTCACCCCCACTAGCGGCTAGTAAAATCAAATTTGTCAAAAGTCACTAGCACACTAGTGAACACTAGCGCTTAATTTATACTAGCTGCTAGTTGTTCGTTTACATGACGCAAGTTTGCTAGCATCTTGTGCATTGGCCTGTACAGTTGGGTCAGTGGCAACCAGTCCCTAAAGTTAAAAAGCTTCCACCCCATTATTTGATAAATTATGTTCGACAAAGATTCACTAAACTGGTTTACGTGAAGACAACGCACAATCATATTGGGGCGTGGATTACAAATTTAATAAATAGTCCTTGAACTTCTTAAATGTAACAAATTAAAAGACCTTAACAACTTATATACTGAATTTTCCTAGATTCATGAAATTCCTAACTTAGAACTTAAAAAAAAACGTACTCAACTTCCTACAGAATGAATATAATTTGAATGGATGAATATAAATTGAATTTGTTTTTATTAGGGGAGGTCAGCGGTTTTTCGGTTGCAATGTTATTTAAATGGAAGAACATTAGTTTACTAAGGTACCATTTAAAAAACAACTATTAGGTATGTGAAGTTGAAATTTTTGCTTCATGATCCTAATGATATTGTTAATAAAGTGTACTACAATTAAAAACATAATTAATAAAATAACAATTTTACTAAACATTTATTTTTATAATTATTTTGGAAATATCTTTTAAATACAAATAATTATTTTAACCACAATTTACAATATATTTTGAAAATACTAATATAATTTCACTGTCTGATTGCTAGGAGTAAGCACAAAACATTTCAGGCCAATAGGAGTTAAGGTTGCCAAGTTAAGTGTACCTAAGTATTAAAAACCTAGGTTACGGGAAAACACAATTTAAAAGAAACCTGGGATAAATCACAATGTAAAAGTTGATTTGAAGGCCTACCTTTTTAAAATCCTCCTGGAAAATAGTCTATTGCTTCTGCTTCATCCTCTTCCTTAGACTTCTGTTGCAACCTTCTTCTAGTTCTTTTCTTCTTGTTATGTTCTTTTGTTTCTTTATCGGCCTTTAGAATTCTGCGATGATCGATTATTTTCAAGCCTTCTACCATGAACTTTCCAGGAGTGATGCCCATTCTTTGGAAAACATTTACTTTTGCTATAGATCCTTCATTAAAACAAATCACAGCATCTATTACTCCTAATTTTAAATTCTTTAGGCTAACAAAGTCAGTCTTGGGAATTCTTTTCCATATACAGTTGTTAAAACTCTCATTCGGGTTTTGTGTTTTGCCATGTAAGCAACGTTCAAGCAGTTTTTTTGGGTCAAGTCCTCATATATGGGCTCTATCTCAAGCATCACAGCCATTGGAAGGGATTTAGTGTGATGGTAAGGTGTGTTGGTGTCTTGATATTTATTATATTTGCACCAAGAGTCATTTAATTCACTACAAAAGCGATGTTGTGCGTTGTCGTCGGTTGACATTTTATATAGATACGTGGCCCATACTGCATTTTCCATACTTTCAACATCAGTCAGATTTCTCCTTATGGCTAATCCATAATAACTTTGGTGGTTGTCAATATCTGCATCTGTCAACCTACCTATTCCTCCAATCGGCTTTCCATCGCTTAGCGTGACCTTTTTTAATGATTTCTTGAGGGTTCGCAACCTAGTGCCGAGCCTTTTATGTACATGTCCGACACACCCTAATAATAATAATAATAATAATAATAATAATAACAATAACTTTTTTTATTGCGTCAGACAAAGTACATTGTATTGCAATAGTCATAAATGTTAATAAATGTTTAATAAATTAAATAGTCTAAAATTTTCCATTCATTCATTCCATCAAAGTCACTTTCAAACATACAATTTTGCATTCAGAGGTCATCCATTCGAATTCTATCCAATTACAGCTCTGGTCTGTGTGTTCACAGGGCCTCCCAGTTGTGTGCCATAAACGCGTCTGTACTATAAAATGCTTCTGCAATCAGAACTTGCTTCAGACGCGTTTTGAATGCCTTGAGCATTGGGGCACTTTTGACCGAGTTTGGCAGACTGTTGACAAATTGGGCTCCTGCCTGTGAAGGCAAACGCTCATAAACTACCGTTCTGTGTTTACCAGTTCGGTAGTTGTCTCTGTCTCTAGTTGCATAGGAGTGTATGTCACTACCTCTTATGAGATTGCACTTTGATTTGAAAAAAATGCACGTATTCAAGATGTAGAGACAGGGTAATGTCAACAGTTTCAAGCTTTTGAAATCTGGTTTGCACGACTCTCTCATGTGCAATTTTGCGATGGTTCGGACTGCCTTTTTTTGAAGAATGAAAATTCTAGAAAAGTATGCGTTTGTGCAACCTCCCCACAAGGCCAATCCATAGGAAAAGTATGGGTAAATTACTCCGTAATAAGCCGTCATCAGTACCTGAGTCGGGCAGTATTCGGATAGTTGTCTCAAGACATAGATGCCTGAGGTTAGTTTTGAACACACACTGTCTACGTGAAAACCCCATGTCAACCCTCGATCCAGGTGTATTCCAAGGAATTTAGTCGAGTAGACTTCTTCAATCTCAGTCTCACCCAACATGACTGTGGGACTTTGATCTGAATCGGTTTGGCACAAACAAAATTGAACAAATGACGATTTTGCAGCGTTTGTTCTGAGGTTGAGCTTTTGGAAATGTTGAATGGCACTGTTGAGATCAATGGAAATTATCTTTTCGAGCTCTTTGGTAGAGTTCGCGCTGAAACAGAGAGTCGTGTCATCAGCGTACTGGACGAGTCGCCCTTTTTCTACTGATGAACCAACATCGTTAACATATATCAGGAAAAGGAGAGGAAACCCTAATTTTGTAATATTGACTCTATACCTAGGGATAAGGCAAACACTACCAACATAATACCTTGAACAGCATAGGTGTTCTAAACAGCTTGGCACTATATAATGTGCACGAATACGTGCTCGACTTTTGTTCCAAAAAACTGACGTGGCTTGCTTTAAATATTTTTTTGATAGTTTAAATAAAATATATACTATATAGTATTATATATTTTCTGAATCAGCATAAAACAGAAAACATTTTTAAGATATAAAAATTCATTTTCTTTCCGAAAAACTGCTGACATCCCCTTAACATCTGTTAATCAAATACAACAATCCATTAATATAGCTCCATAAGAATGGTACTCATTTATGTACTATTATTTTTAGCAATAGTATATTTATCATTCATGGTATCCAGCACCATCCACATTACATTAAGAAAAATATTAATAAATAGAGTAATAAACATTCTCTTTAAATAGGCACTACAGACAGACTACGTGCCGAAATGTGGCGCTTCAGCAATGTGTCCGTACGTCACAGACCTAACATAATTGTGTGACATGTACAACTTGTAGCTTACACTAACATTTAACCGTATTTAAATTTCTTCTCAAAGAATAAGAGTAATGTAAGTACTATTATAAACTATGTAAATTAATTATTGTTACAAATAATTTTGATGAAAAAAATTACTATTTTTACAGTTATGTTTAATATAACCTTTAAAAATGGAATAATTTGCAACTAGCTACAAAAACAAAATTCAATTATTTATAGTTTTCGTTGCTAAAGAATAGTCAGAAATTCAGAAAAGTATATGTGTTTATTGAACAATTTAGATGACAAAATTTTCAAAAAAAATTTATTTTAACTTTTTATCTTGTGTAATGTCGGAACATAAAAAAAGAAACATTAAAACTTGACCCTACAGTCTATATGAGTTCATTAACTTTCTCTATCAGCTGTCACGCAGCAATAAGCTAATACGAATGAATTATTAAACATATTGACATTACAATACAATCTCAAACATATTATTAAACACAGAATGTTAATATCATTGTTGTGTTTAGTATGATATTAAGAATGAAGAAACAAATGAAGAAAATAATAATATGTATTTTTACTATTCTTAAGAAATAAATTTCATTTTCCACTTCCAAATAACTTAAATTTAAATAATCTGATTATATTTTACAGATTAAAAAATACCTGTCGATATAAATCAATTGGTGAAATAAACTCTTTTATTGAATCCGAATTCCCTAATTAAGAGTAAACAACTACAAAAAGAACTTTTTTAATGGAGATGATTGGAAGCTGTAAACACTGAATCATTCAGCACAAACTTCAGATTCTATATAATTAGGACTTGCTGAAAGAGTTTATTCTTCACTCATGAAATTATACATAATTGTAATATAATTACCATTATTTGAATACTTATCTCAATATAATGTTATACGTCACTATCAAATTAATAAACTATTGGTATTGGTTACAAATATTTCCGAACAATTATCTCCTTAGTAAGTTTGACTTAGTTTCAAACGAATTCTCAGCAGACATGCCTTGAATAGATAAAATCGATGAAACCATACCTAATAGTCATGTACTTTTAAAGAGGCCCCTGCCTTTGCGTTCTCCTCGAATCTTATATGGTGAATAAAAACTGACCTTTGAGGTGCGTTTTCGTTTGAGATTTGATGGTGTGTATTCAGAGCACTTTGTTTCCAGCTCACGAGAACCACAAGGGCTAAAATGAGACTTTTGTTTGAATCTTATTTATTAATGGCCCTAATATCTGTACAGAACTGTTAAGTTCAACTGTATACCAACAATATTAAAATATCATTACAAATCATTGATACAGAAGATCAACTGGTGCTTCAATTATATTGTTACGTTCCAACAGGGTCCGAAATAAATAAGGCGATTCCACTTCTGGCTACTAATTCTTCTTTTATTTATATGTTCTAAATAACTAAATTAGATTCTGTGAAATGATTACAAACTAAAATTAAGACACTATTTTGACACTTGAAATCAATCACTACTATGTGCAATATTTAATATCATTTATCACACATGAGCCTGTGTCCACAAAATATCTGACACTGCTCGGATTCTATAATTTATGTTGATTGTAAATTAATAGATTCCACTTTCGTATCCACCAACTAAAAGCATAAACGACTATCGAATATAGTAGCAAGTGACTCGAAGATTACAATTCCATTTATTTCAAATTATTAAAATAATCCCTTTATATAAAACTAAATTTAATTTAGAGTACTGTAATTGAAACAAAATGTCAATTATGTTAGGTTCAGTGTTGTTGTAATAATTTAGCGACTCTAAAAACACCAAACTCTCAAGAATCGCAAAACTACCGGAAGCAACTTGCAGGTAATTGGACCTCTCCCCTACACCACACTATGTGTGTCTGAGACAATATTGTGACGTGTTTACGTCCTAATTTATAAATAATTAACCGCTATGTGGATTTTACAAATAAGCAACACGTTATACTAAACAATTACTAAATTTATTAAATCTATAAAATTAACTTATTACAATTAAATGGATTATTTCTGTAACTTTAAACTATTGTGAAAAGTACAATTTACTATTAGGCCTACTGTTTCAATTAAACTAATTTATATTTACAGTCTTAGATGGCATCAATAATTACAACTACTAATTGCAAAGTGACTTTACTAAATTCCCTTCTTTTAATCACAATTCCTAGCTCTATAAAGTGGCTTTCTTAGATTCTCTACTATTATTTACAATTACTAACTATAAAGTGACTCTACTAGATTCCCTACTACCTACAGTCCAATGCTAACAGTTCACTCACAGTTTCTTCAGTGTCCCTTCAGAAGTCGTCCACAAGTACCGCACTGCTCCTTCGTTGATCCCCACAACGAACCACTCACCGGTAACTTCTCCGTAGACCACTTCACTATACTCGGACACTTCACGCTCACTGTCGCTGCAAACACCCGGGCTGTAGGCTCTAGACTCACTGACTGACTGACTGACTGACTGACTGACTAGCGCTGGTATCCGGGCCGTATATATCACCCGCAGGTCTCCATCTAGAAGCTTCTTGAATTCCCCTGCGCCCGAAGTTCCATGACAGAGCTGGCTCGTCAACCTAGAACCTTCTAGAAGTCCATTGAAGAGGTAAGGGGCGTTCATGCGTAAGCCATTGTGCCCCAAAGGTTGTAAACAAGCAGGGCAGGTGGTCAGCGACCCATCCATTACTTCCGCATCACCGGTTCCCAGGATGGAGGCCACTCAAGATGTCACACTGCCCCCTCCTTAAGGCTGATCGTCCCGATCAGCTTCCGCTCCATGGTACGGTGCTAGGCGATCAAGGTGGACCACAAGCATCTTGCCTCTTGGGTGTCTTTGAATCCTGTAGACCACATCGTTGATTCGTGTCACTACCCGATAAGGTCCTTGCCAATCCTGTTGAAATTTCGGGCATCTCCCCTTCTTCCGGAGGGGACTGTAGAGCCACACCAGGTCGTTCACCTTGCATCCAGTCGAATTGGCTTGCCGGTCGTAGCGAGCTTTCATTTTGTCACTGGCCATTTTTAGGTGCTGACGAGCGAACTCATGAGTGTCGTGTAGGTGGTCGACGAGCTCGCAGGCGTATTCCGTCGCGGGCTGCTTTGCGTCAGGTGGCAGGCCGAACATGAGGTCACTAGGCAGCCGCAGCTCCCTTCCGAAGATCATCCTCGCTGGGGTGAAACCCTTAGTATCGTGGATCGAAGATCTGTACGCCAGGAGGTAAATGGGCACCTTCCGATCCCAATCCCGCTGATTGGTGGACACAACTTTCCTGAGGTGTCCAACGAGTGTCTTTATGTATCTCTCAACCATCCCATCAGATTGCGGATGAAGTGCAGTTGTCCGTGTCTTGTGCACTCCGAGACGCTGAAGCACCTCCTTCATCAACAAGGATCCGAAGTTCGTCCCTTGGTCGCTGTGCAGCTCACGTGGCACTCCATACCGACAGATGAATTCGTTCACCAAGCACCCAGCCACTGTTGCTGCTTCTTGATTTGGTATGGCGTATACTTCTGGCCATTTCGTAAAGTAGTCCATGACCACCAGGAGATATTTATTTCCTGCATCTGACATGGGAAATGGACTGGCGATGTCGATGGCGATCCTCTCGAAGGGTGCCCCAACAATGTACTGTTACATTCTACCTCGACTTCTTGTTTGTGGCCCTCGGCTTCCAGTACAGACATCACATTGGCGGCACCACTTCTCTACATCAGCCCTCAAGTTCAACCAGTAGAACCGCTGACGTAGCTTGTCCACTGTTCTGTTGACACCTAAGTGCCCACCAGATGCTCCATTGTGGATCTCCTTCAGCACTTCCTTTCTTTTACTTCTGGGGAGCACAATCTGTTCAATCTGCTTCCTACCATTAGGGGCCTCCCAGATTCTTATAAGCACTCCGTTCTTAACCTTCATTGAGTCCCACTATGCCCAGTAGCTCTTATACACATGGTTCCTAGCTGCAATGTCTTCCCAGCTAGGACGAGCCCCCGATTCCTTCTCCCGCAGCAGTGGTCCAACCTCACTATCCTCAAGCTGTTCTTTACGGAGGTCCTCCGGCTCCCATCCACTAGCTGGCTCCAAAGAGACACAACGCACTTCCACGGACGGATTCCTTTCTTCTACCTTGGAGCAGTGCTTACAACCCTCTGGGCAAGGTCGGCGAGACAGGGCGTCGGCATTGGAATGGTTTCTCCCTCGTCGGTGTTCAGAGGTGAAGTTGTATTCTTGAAGACGCTGCACCCATCGAGCTGTCTGTCCCTCCAGGTTCTTGAAGTTCATTAGCCAAGTCAGGGCAGAATGGTCGGTCCTTAAATGGAAAGGCTGTCCATAGAGGTACTTGTGAAAGTGCTCTAATGACTTCACGACTGCAAGTAGTTCTCTTCTGGTGACGCAATAATTCCTCTCTGCTTTGGATAGCGTTCTGCTGAAGTAAGCTATTACAGCTTCATGGTCGTCCTGAACTTGGGAGAGAACTGCCCCTATACCCACATCGCTGGCGTCCGTGTCCACAATGAACTTCTCTCCAAACCGTGGGAACCCTAAGATTGGAGCGCTGCAAAGAGAAGTTTTAAGCGTCTCAAAAGCCTCACTAGCCTCCGGAGTCCACTCAAACTTACGCTGTTCTTCGGTGAGCTTGGTCAGTGGCTTAGCAATATCAGCATAGCCCTTCACGAAGCGGCGGTAGTAGGTGCAAAGTCCAAGAAAACTCCTCACCTCATGTTTGTTACGTGAGACAGGCCACTCCTTCACGGTGCTAATCTTCTCCGGGTCCACAGTCACTCCTTCGGATGACACTACGTGTCCAAGATAGTTAACCTTATTCTTGAAAAGATTACATTTTTTTAGGTTTAACTTCAGGTTGGAAGAACGAAGCCTCTTAAAAACTTTCTCCAGATTCTGAAGATGGTCGTTAAACGTCTTCCCTATGACTATGATGTCGTCCAGATACACTAGACAAGTTTCCCAAGTCAGTCCCCGTAGCACATTTTCCATGAGTCTCTCGAAGGTAGCTGGAGCATTGCAGAGTCCAAAGGGCATCACCGTGAACTGCCAAAGTCCGTTTCCATTCCCTATGGAAAACGCTGTCTTCTCTTTGTCCTCCGGAGCTATCTCCACCTGCCAGTACCCGCTCTTCAAGTCCAGGGTCGAGAAGAACTTACAGCCTCCGAGAGCATCCAGAGTGTCGTCAATCCGGGGCAAGGGATAACTGTCTTTCTTCGTAACATTGTTCAGTAGACGGTAATCCACGCAGAACCTGGAAGTCCCATCCTTCTTCTTTACTAATACTACCGGCGAAGTCCATGGGCTGCTGGAGGGCTCAATCACTCCATCTTGCTCCATTTCTTTTATTTTTCGCTCTGCCTCTTCTCTCTTCGCCCAGGGTAGTCTCCTAGGTATTTGACGGATTGGTCTAGCGTCCCCAACATCAATTTTATGTTGAACCACAGTTGTTCTACCTTTTGGCCCCGTAGCAGTTTCAAACACATCTTGATACTCTGTTATTAACCTTGCGACTTGCTTCGTTTGATCCAATGCCATTCCCCTGCATGCATCTCTTACAAACTCCGCTATGTCTTCTGGAAGGTTTTTATGGTCTGAAGATATATTCCTATCAGCTCGTGAAACAGAAGAAACCGGAGAACAGTTACCTAGGAGCCTACCTTGTTTCAATGCAACAGGATGGTCATTCAAATTCATTATGCGGACTGGAACTTCCTTAGAAGATTTGAACAGTGTTTTCGCTACAAGTACCCCACATCCAAGTTCCTCCTCATTTATAACTGGGTCCAACATTAAGTTCTGGCCTTCCGGAATAGTCTTGTCCATTTCTGCTCTGACGATCTTCTGAGTTCGAGGTGGCAGAGTGGCGTCCTTCAACAAGCGCACCCAAGAAGATAAATTCTTCCCGCGCTGAAGAGCAACTTCCTCTCCCCCAATGGTCGTCACTCCTTTTCCTGAGGTCTAACTGTAAGCCAAGTTTCGTCATCATGTCCATGCCGAGTATGACGTCCTCCTCAATGTCAGCTACAAGAGCGCGATGCTCAAGACATGCACCCCCGATGCAGAAGGTGGCAACTGTCTCCCCGCGGACGCTGGCAAAGTCCCCAGTCGCAGTCTTCACTGTCCAGGTCGTCGGAGTTATTTTCATAGAGGAAGGACAAATATCTTCATTCAATATCGTCATCGTTGCACCAGTGTCCAGCAAAAGGCTTCTGGGCTCCCCGTTTACCAATCCGTCTATGTAAAGGCTGTTGGTCTGACCTGACAAAGATGCTACGATGATGCTCTTAGCTGGGGCCTCAAGTTGCTGGGTTGACAGTTGCCCCTTCCCATCAACCCTTTTTAGTTTTCCTGCCTCTGCCCCCGAGAGGCTTTACTCGGGCATTTACTTCGGGGATGGCCTAACTCTCCACACCCCCAACAGCGAATCTCCTTCTTCCGGTCCCTCAGGGCATCAAGCACTTTTCTTACGATGTCTTCTATCTTCATAGGTTCTTCTTCCTCTGCGTAGACTCCTCGCAGACGTGCCTGGCCCCGGACGGATTGCTTTACGGCCTCAAACTCTAAGGCTTGCGTCAGGGCCTCGTTTAAAGTGTTAGGCCGGGCCAACTTTACAGCCTGCTGCGTCTCAGCATCCCGAAGCCCATCAAGGAACCTTTCAATGGATAGGCTCTCGTAAACAGCTTCGTCCACTGTGGGATAAGCGCCCCTCACTAATCGTGCGATGTCAGCTTCGAATTCTTGAAGACTCTCATTGGACTTCTGGTGACGACTCCTGAGCTGAGATCTGTAGACCAGTTCCATGTGTTTATGTCCGAACCACATTTCCAACCGTCTAATCAAATCTTCGTAATTCTGTCGCTCAGCAGGTGGAACGGTTTGCAGTACGCTCAAAGCTTCTCCACGAAGTGAAAGGCACAACATGGACGCCTTCGCTAATGATGGCCAATTGTAGACAGCAGCGGCAGTCTCAAACAAAGTAATAAAATCTTCCCAGGACATCTTTCCGTCAAAGGTTGGCAAACCTGCGTTATTTACGGGTTGACTCACACTGGGCCGAGGTTCCAGGCTGGGTGGTTGCTGTCCACTTCCTGAGATCCCAGAAGGTTCGTTGCAGGTTATTGACTCCTTCCTTCCCTGAACCATTTCTTCTAAAACCCTAATCCTATCACCTAATTGCTTCGAACGGTCATCTAATTGTTTTTTAAATTCGTTCGAACAGTCATCTAATTGTTTTTTAAATTCGTCTTCAACTTGGCAAATTTTATAATTAAATTCTGTAGCTAACTCTTCCTTCAAGGTTTTACAATTACTATTTAGTTTTTCGGTTAAGTCATCTTTCACTTCTTTTAAGTCACCTTGTAATTTCTCGACATTTCTGGTAATAGACTTAAGTGAACTAGCTTCAGTTTCAAAAAGGAATGTTTCTGGATCATTCCCTGCTTCTAGCATTGCCTGCTTAAGTCTACTTACTAAAACTGATTTTGTTCCAGTATGATCTAAGTCCCTTTCTTCTAACTCCCGCTTTAAATCAGCCACTTTTAAGTCTACTAACTTAACTCCACTAGATGCCATCGTTATTTTGTAAAACTACGTCTGAACAATATAGAATTACAGTAAATGAATTCAATAACCAGCTTAACAATAACTATCAATAAATAAAAATATTAAACGTGTTGCTCAACAAATCTATCCCACTTCTGACACCAGTGTGACTTTTTTTATATCCTAATTTATAAATAATTAACCGCTATGTGGATTTTACAAATAAGCAACACGTTATACTAAACAATTACTAAATTTATTAAATCTATAAAATTAACTTATTACAATTAAATGGATTATTTCTGTAACTTTAAACTATTGTGAAAAGTACAATTTACTATTAGGCCTACTGTTACAATTAAACTAATTTATATTTACAGTCTTAGATGGCATCAATAATTACAACTACTAATTGCAAAGTGACTTTACTAAATTCCCTTCTTTTAATCACAATTCCTAGCTCTATAAAGTGGCTTTCCTAGATTCTCTACTATTATTTACAATTACTAACTATAAAGTGACTCTACTAGATTCCCTACTACCTACAGTCCAATGCTAACAGTTCACTCACAGTTTCTTCAGTGTCCCTTCAGAAGTCGTCCACAAGTACCGCACTGCTCCTTCGTTGATCCCCACAACGAACCACTCACCGGTAACTTCTCCGTAGACCACTTCACTATACTCGGACACTTCACGCTCACTGTCGCTGCAAACACCCGGGCTGTAGGCTCTAGACTCACTGACTGACTGACTGACTGACTGACTGACTAGCGCTGGTATCCGGGCCGTATATATCACCCGCAGGTCTCCATCTAGAAGCTTCTTGAATTCCCCTGCGCCCGAAGTTCCATGACAGAGCTGGCTCGTCAACCTAGAACCTTCTAGAAGTCCATTGAAGAGGTAAGGGGCGTTCATGCGTAAGCCATTGTGCCCCAAAGGTTGTAAACAAGCAGGGCAGGTGGTCAGCGACCCATCCATTACTTCCGCATCACCGGTTCCCAGGATGGAGGCCACTCAAGATATCACACTATAGTTGCTCTTAGATGGCTGACTATCACTTAACTGGGACTGATTCTTCCACTCTGTAGACTGCCACTCTAACACCGAAGGCTACACTGCCACTGATTAAAATTGACTGATAACGACACTGACTCTATCTGTGACTGATTAATTGACTGTCAAGTTGGCT
>JAQJVL010008435.1:0-19764 GCA_035578905.1 Stictocephala bisonia
CCTAGGGTGCCAAAATACTAAATCCGGCCCTGTAACCACCTATTTCAGCATGATTAAAATAGGCTGGATACTTAAAACCTTGTACACTATTTACGTTGACCTCTCCGTTTACCAGCCCGTGTGATCAACTTCGGTGGCACACAGTCATCGACTTACGCAACCCCTGGTGATGATGACCTTGGTTAGACTCTGTGATCAACATTGGCATCCCTCATAACCAACTTGCGTAGCTCCCGTGATCTTGTTGGGAGCCCACTGTGATTAACTTGGTTAATCATCCGTGATCATCTTAGGTAACACCCATCACTGATTAGGTTAACCGACCATAATGGGTAGATAACCGTCAATCACTTAGGTACCCTCCCATAATGATCTTTTATAGTTCCCCGTGATCCACTTTAGTAACCACCCATAATAATCTTGTGTAGCCTGTGATCAACTTAGAGAGCTCCTGGTAATCAACTTTGGTAGCCACCCGTTATCATATTGGAAAGCACCCGTGACCTGACTAGCTATTGATGCTTAAACCACAAGGGGTTTGAGGGCAAAGCCCCCAACGAGTGAAGCTAGTGAATTTATATGCTATAAAGCTCGATGTAGTAACTCATTCACTGACTCACTGACACTAAATGTTTAGGCACTTCCCGGCGTCCTACCTCCATAAAGTGTATACTTGAATTGATGACCTCGGTCTGAAACCTCCAGAAAAATTCACTAAAGTTTACTTTTTTCACTTATAAACAAGATAGCTGCCTTTTTTACCCCAAAACTGCCCTATGTATTTATTATGGGAAAATCGCAAAACACTCCTTTTTATCACCTAATTTGAGAAAAAGCTTGAGTAAGTATTTCAAACCTTCACATTTCTACATGCATAACAAACGCGCTCCATATATATGGATTTCAGTAAAAAAATTTAAAAATGTGGGGTATCGGGGGCCCAAAAACCACAAACTTTGAAAATAAAAAAATTATTAAAACTGATGTTACCTACTCAAATTGAGTATCAATTTAAACCTATTTTTTATTCATCTCCTAAATCACATTTACCATTATATTTTGGAATAGACAACAATATGCTAAAACACCCAAAATTGGAAAATCTAATACACTCAAGAATACTAAACCTTATACACTCAAGTGGGGTATCATATTAAGGTATTCTTCTTTTAATTGTTAATTTACTGTCATATTTTAGAAAATTCTATGTTTAGGGGCTGCACTGCCCCAAAAACCAAAATTCATGGTCATACTGGTCAAACATTCTTGCGAGCAGTAAGCTGATCTTCCCAATGAGGCGACATTCCAATCTCTACAAATAGGACTATAATAGCAATGTGACTTGGTGTGGCCGCAGGCCGAGTTCCTTAAAGGGGCCTGTAGAAGCGTCTTGGCGAGGCTGCAGGCCGAGCTTACTTCACGAGCGTAGCGAGTGACGGGGTCGGCACACAAAACGTGCAGGGGTTTCCAGTTGTTTTATCTATATAGCCCTAAAATATTATTGTGTAAATTGTAATGTAAATAAATTGGATTAAGATACTATTTTCAGATCTGAGGTTGAGCAAATGTCACTCGACACTGTAAACCTATCAAACGTGTTAGGTAAAGGAAGACTGATACACTTTTCTAAAATATGATTGTATCTACTTAGAGAAAACATATAAGTGTTTTTACTTATATTTATGGAAGAAAGAAACAGAGTTCACATTCAATATTGCGCTAAATGTGTGTCAGTGTCGCGAGCAGTTATTTCTCCTGTTACCCATAGGTTGGTAGGGCCAGCTCCTTGTCAACCCTTTCCTTATTCCTCCCTAACCATCAAGGATAAATTTAGTACATAAATATTTATAACTGCTTACTTATAAAGCTTTTAATTAGATGTAAACTATATAAAACAGCCAGGGAGGCGTTGCTGGGGCCATAAGATAGCGACGTCTTTTTAATTTCTTTCTCTTTGACTAATATAAATGTATTGTGCATGAAATAAATACATTTTATAATAAAGGGCCATACCAAAATAGGAGTAACCTTGTCCTTAGCCAAAAAAGTAAATCTATAATGTTTTGGAACAGCATTAGATTACATTCACTTTAAGCTTTTACATTTTTCTTATAAATATTCGTTGTAAGTTGCTTTCATATTTTGTATGAAAAATATGCGTAAGCCATTAATATTTTTATATGTTTTCAAGATTTAGTGATAACATACTATATTCAAATAATATTTATCAGCTTATTTTCTTCTTTTAGAAAGACATACATTTTAATGTAAAATAATGTACTGTATTACCATCACCGTAATGCACACTGATTATTATCCTATACCCATGGACATTCTGCTATCTCTTATGTACATAATTTTAGTTTTTTTCTTTGAAGTAGGAGACTAGATTCATCATTTTATTCTGCTTCCTATAAAGTTTCTTTTAAAACATATAGATTTACGACAGTGATAATATCAATTTAATTCCATTCACTAATTTAGATTTATACATAGATTAATATTCTCAAAAATAAGACTATTTTTTAGAAGTACTTTAGTAAGTACTTTTTTAGTAAGTACTGTGAGCGTCTGTGAGAGCGGGTGGGCAAGTAGCACAATACATATTTTTGGGGAGAGAGAGAGAGAGTGGGGGAGAGAGAGAGAGAGGGAGAGAGAGAGAGAGAGAGAGTGAGAGAGAGAGAGTGTGAGAGAGAGAGAGAGGGAGGGAGGGAGAGAGGGAGGGAGGGAGGGAGAGAGGGAGAGAGGGAGGGAGGGAGGGAGGGAGGGAGGGAGGGAGGGAGGGAGAGGAGAGAGAGAGAGAGAGAGAGAGAGAGAGAGAGAGAGAGAGAGAGAGAGAGAGAGAGAGAGAGAGAGAGAGAGAGAGAGAGAGAGAGAGAGAGAGAGAGAGAGAGAGAGAGAGAGAGAGAGAGAGAGAGAGAGAGAGAGAGAGAGAGAGAGAGAGAGAGAGAGAGAGAGAGAGAGAGAGAGAGAGAGAGAGAGAGAGAGAGAGAGAGAGAGAGAGAGAGAGAGAGAGAGAGAGAGAGAGAGAGAGAGAGAGAGAGAGAGAGAGAGAGAGAGAGAGAGAGAGAGAGAGAGAGAGAGAGAGAGAGAGAGAGAGAGAGAGAGAGAGAGAGAGAGAGAGAGAGAGAGAGAGAGAGAGAGAGAGAGAGAGAGAGAGAGAGAGAGAGAGAGAGAGAGAGAGAGAGAGAGAGAGAGAGAGGGGGGGGAGAAGATGGGCCAGAGGCATTTTACGCAACCGGGACGGCTGGTGAGCTAGTAGCACTGCACATATCTAAGAGGGCTGCTGTGATGCTGTGTCGGTAGCAATGTACGCGTCTTGGAGAGCGGGTGGGTTAGTAGCACTGTACTTGTCCAGAAGAGCATGTGATCCAGTAGCACTGAGCATTTCTGGGAGGGTGGGTGGTTAAGTAGCACTGTAGTTGTCATGGAGGGGGGTAGTCCAGTAACACGGAAATGTCTGGCAGGGTGGGTGGGTGGATTAGTAGAACTGTAGGTGTCTTTGAGAGTGGGTGGGTCAGTAGCACTGTACTCGTCTGGGAGAGTGGGTGGGTCATTTGCTCTGTACATTTATCTTCACTAGAACTTTACACATATAGGATTGTGGGTGGCTAGTAGCACTAGACATGTCTGGCAGGGTGGGTGGGTCAGTATTACTAAACGCGTCTGAGGGCGAATAAGACTAGATATGTCTGGGAGGGCGGGTGGGTCAGTATCACTGTACATGTCCGGGAGGGCTGATGGGCTAGTAGCACTGTACTTGTAAGAGAGTTCTCTTAACTCAGCTGCGTATTTGACGTCCAGGTATTCCACAATATAGTTACACTACGAAAGGCTAGAGAATCGTCAAGGGAAAAGCTACCGAAGGTGACACCAACCAAAAGAAATAGGTACTCGATCTAAGCAAACCACAGCTCAGGATCTGCTGGCCAGGAAGTTAGAATTCACACAACAATCCGATTCATTATGGTAGGATCAGTGGAATGTGCATCATGACGGTGAGTCAGCACGGGCGTGCGGAGTGGCAGGCGGCGGGAGTTGGTACGGTCGCACAAGGATGGTGCATGTCAAGTGAACCAGTGATACGCGGCGTACCAGAGTTGGTACTGCACTGTTCACCATGTCACTTGCACTATCATTGATCACATCGGTGTTGCCACTGTTAAGCAGGTAGCCAGGAGTTAATAACAAACAATAGATGTATAAAACGAGCAGTTTTGGAATAGTATTATAAAAAAAATGAATACATTAATAAGTGGTTAAATGTAATAAATACAATTACCAACTGAAGAAATTATTAATTCTTGATCAGTATTACGCCGATCGTCAAGATATGGGCGAAATTGAGGTTCGAATGAGTGTGATGAATGTAAATATAATTAATAACATTAATTTCATTTTTTTGCTAAAAGCAAAAGAGTGTGTTAATTTTTGTTAACTAAGGTCCACTGTTCCTCAGAAAGAACTATTTATTAATATTCCAATAGCTAGGACAACTTGGGATCTACAACTTTACGTGGAATCCGAACCACGATCTGATTTACAGCTAATTTATAAGCCTGACACTCAGTTATCTTCCCTGCACAACATCTGAACTTTGACTACAATCCGACATGGATACTCCAGACTTCTCAAGTAGAGTCCACGTCGATGGCAACCACTGAGCGGACGCTATGTTGGTATTAGGACTGAGCATAGAAACTAAATAGTTGATAAGAAGTATATGGAAAAACACGGATAGTGAAAAAAACTCAAACACACGTAAAAAAAGAAAACAATAAAATATTAAATATATTTCAAAACAATATGATCAAATATATTAACAACGTAATACTAAATTATTTCAACACGTATGATCAAGTAAAAAAAGCCGAATAATTCATTATTTTTTAATTAATTTTCATAATTTAGAGAATATTAAGTATAGATCGATTGGCTAATAAATTGTCTAAAAGAATTATTGCATATTTTTTGTCTCATAAGGTTATTTTGAACATAAGAATAACGTTAAAAATATAAATTAGGAGTAAAAATTGAAATATAACGTGAATTAGAATCAATGTTGGCAACACTGTGGAAATGCAGGGGTAAGTGTCTATGCGTCTATCTGCAGGGATAAGTCTGTCCGTGTAAAACATGGCCGATTTTATAATTCAGAAGCACATATCCCTGCGCAGGGCTATGTGTCTATGCGTCAACTGCTGCAGGGGTATGTGCTTATACGTGTGTATATATATATATATATATATATATATATATATATATATATATATATATATATATATATATATATATATATATATATATATATATATATATATAATAAATACATAAAGCCGACTATTCCTTAGAAAGTGTCAAATGAACAGCCAGTGGTTAATAGCTGATCCCTATCAAAATTTACTATGATTATAACTGAACTGAGAACCTTTAGTACATGAAGCTGGGATTTATAAATAATCTACCTGTATCCTCTTCAGCCACTAAACTGTCACTCTTCGCAGATGATACCTCTCTCTCAATATCCAGCTCTAATTTTCGTGATCTGGAACAAGAATCGTTTTTTGAAGCCAATCAATTGCTGCAGTGGTTTGACGAAAACTTGCTTTGTGTCAATTCCGAAAAGACACAACTGCTGAACTTTTGCCTAACAGAGAGATCTAAGCGTGATTTCAACGTTCTTATAGACGAAACCATAGTTTACCTTAGCAGTAGTGTCAAGTTTTTGGGATTGGTATTGGACGAGAGACTTAATTTTCACAACCATATTGAATATGTATCCAAGAAGGTTAGTTCTGGAATATTTGTGTTGCGTAGCCTTAAAAATTATGTAAACAGTGAAGTCCTATTGGCAACATATTATGGGCTGATATATCCCCACTTAGCATATGCTGTCCCTATTTGGGGTCACGAGAGTAAACAAACTCTATTCCTCTTTAAACTCCAAAAGCGGGCTGTGAGGACTATTTATAATATGAACAGACGCCAATCGTGCAAAGAAATCTTTCGAAGTACAGGAATATTGACTTTACCATCCATTTACATCCTAGAAACATTGACATTTGTCAGTCAACACTTTTCAAAATTTAACTTTTCACATAAAACTTCTTATTCTCTCCGTAATCAGAATATACTACCAATCCCCAAACACAACACATCTTTTTTCAAAAACCATACAGTATATAATGGGATTTGTTTATTCAATAGACTTCCACTCTCTCTTAGGCTGGAGTCAGACACATCAAAATTTAGAAAACGTCTAAAAGGCCATTTGGTAAATCTTGCCTGTTACAGCGTTCGTGAGTTTTTATCAGGAAGGTGATATACATATTATAGGTTTGTCATATCATATAGGTTAAGTGATGTCTTATATTAAATGTTACGAGCTATGCTGTTTAATTTTAGTTAATAGTAGTATGACTTGGCTAATGCAAATTATTATTGTTAATTTGGTCCAATAAAGATTTTGACTTTTGATTAAACCAACTACGCCACCGACCAATTAATTCAGTTTATGACAAGCTAGCGCACTGAGCTTCAGAAACTAATTTATACAAATGTCAAATTAATAATTTGTACGCAAAAATATAGATGTATTTGTTAACCAACTTGTAATATATATATATATTTGAGAACAGTAAATCACAGTCCTATTTCATCTGTTGGAGAATTTGTTTGAAAATTTGCTGCTAAGAGTAATTAGATACTATGTTTCATGAATCCAAGAAAATTTCATTTTATTACTTACTAAGCATACTAAAATTAATAAAAATGTTTTGCAAATATTACTATATTTTTTTAAGTAAAAATATCGACTGTATTTGATGATCTCTTCGTGTGCACCAAAGCCACTACTATATTGAAAACAAATTAAAGTTTTTTTTTTTAGGGAATGCATAGGAATAATTTTAAAGAGTAAGGGTATGTCGGAGAGATTAGGCAGTAGTGTTTAAAGTAAAAAATACCCAACTGAGATGGTTTACCTTGACATAAAAAATATTTTAAATAAAGGTGAAGTCAACAACCTGCTATTGCAACAGTTTTCCGAAGTCCTTTGATTCCGTTGTTAAAATGAAAGATGCAGTCCACTATCTTATAGAATTTCTTAACAAACTATTTAAATACACCAGGAATGCCCGACCCACAACATTATACTTAAAGCTGGAGCACCGATTATGCTATTGAGGAACATCTAACCACAAAAACTGATCAATGGAACAAGATTGTTGTTTAAATTCCTGAAAATACTGTAATTGGGGTGGTTATTCTGACTGGAAGTTGAAAAAGCGAATCTGTTTTGATCCCTCGAATCCCATTAATTCCAACTGAAATACCCTTTCAGTTTAAAAGGATCCAATTTCCGGCAAGGATTTGTTTTGTCAAAGACAATTAAAAGGGCTCAATGACAGTCTCTGAAGCAAGTCGGAGTAAACCTAAAAGAAACTGCTTTTCCCACGGCCATCAGTTCTATGTGGCCTGCTTCAGATTGAGCTGTTCAGAGTCTGACCACTCTTCTGACAGAGGATCGCAGAACAGAAGTTGTTTTTAAAGAATTGTTTTGGAAGTAAAGCATTTGATATTATTGTCAAATCCAAAGGGGCTTCACAATTTTAACCAAGGTTTAATTCGAATATTTCAAAATAAATTATTCATTAGTAATATTTTTTGTTTTTATTTGTGAAACCTTAGCTCAACCCATGTGAATAACGGGCACAACAGCTAGTAATTTAATAAAGCGAACCTAAAACTAATACGGGTTTTTCGAGCAGCAATACACGTATTCAGAAACAGACTATAAATTTTACCGTGGGAATCAACTGTTGGTATGAAAGCTTGACGGAATTAACTCGGACAAATGATATAAGTAAGGTGTAAACCTATAAAAAAATTATATTTTGTTTTCCAAATGTATACTATACAGACAACGTGTACGCACAACTAATATAAATTTACCTTGTCCTAAATGAGTACCTTAGGTTTTAAACAAACCGATTTTATAATCTATTTATCGTCCTAAACTTATTTGTTATTTCCAATTAAATTAACTACTGTACATTACTAATAACTAAAAAAGTATTAATATACTGACACAAGGTAAGATTTCAACAGGATCGAGTCGGTAATATGATGACCTTTATTGCTGTTCATATTTTAAACTGACATTATTGTCATGAATATACAATCTTGACTTTTGGATATTTATCCAAATATACATCGCAGCTTTATGATTAAGAAATGGTACCTGACAACAAACCATACGATATATACATTCATATATATTTAAGTAACAATAATCAGGGGCGGCTACTCCATAAGAGCACATGAGCACGTGAACCCCTGTGAGATTTGAAAAAGAAAATGAACCCCATTTAAAGTTTAGGTTAAATTATTTAAACGTTGAAATTACGAAATATGTGATTTTAAACGTAAGAAAACTCAAAGAGGTGCCTTCAGCTAGCTCCCGCTAATCTCGCAGTACTGTCGCACAGTCCCGGTTGTGCTCCATAGCGTATATGCAAGGCCTAATCAGCTGTTCTGTCTGGAAGGCGGTGGTGGGGCCGTCTTGTAATAGAAGCCAGCGGTGCACACTTGCCGTGTGCTCCATTCCGACTTCTTTTAAAATCTGTTGTTTGGTTAAGTATGGTTTTTTAACTACGTTAAAATATCTTGTAAAATATTTTAAAATGCATGTTTAAGCGTATAATTTTTAGAACATTTTAATTGTGTGCTTTTACTTGTGGGGTACTCCGTACACCCCAAAACCCCCGGTGTGTGAACCCCCACTTTACTAGGTCAAAAGCCGCCACTGTCAGTAATTACTTAAAATCATACTGTACAACAAGTTTTGTGCATATTGTTTAGTGTAACACTCATACGACAACACATATGTCAATATGTGTTCATGTCAATGATAGGCAATTCATTGTTTATTACAGAAAAATATATACGTGCAAAAGGTATCCATCATACTGTATATCTTTTCGTTCAATTATTGTAGTAATTGATTATTCACTACTATTATAACCTAAATTATTCATAAAACAAACAATACATTTATGAGAGAATGTCACAATAAAGTGTAGTTGAGCTCTGCAGGAGAAATAGCTGTGGAGTGGAGGGGTAGATGGAACGAGGAAGTATTGGTAAATGACGTGTCCTTAAACCGCGGCTTTATATTGAATACAATAAAGTCATTTAGGTAAAATATGATCACTGACGGTATTCAAAGTTTATTTGTATTAATTGCTTTAACTTATCAATATACTGATTACAAGAGATTGAACCAGTACTCTCAGATTACCTTGCAGATTATACAAATAGATAATTCCAAACACTTCAAAATAATAATCTCAAATTATTGTGAAATCCAATCCTCGTGGATTGATTATGTTGTCAGTTTTGACAAGGTAAAGACAAAGACATAATTATCTTTCATGATAAGGACCATACAGTGCCTACCACTTAATCCAGACACTGCTGGCTTTAGTGAGCCTATGATGACGTTTACGGAGTAGTTGATCATCATAATCGAGAAGTGTGCGTTCATAACCCATCACATTCTATCATCCAAACACTAGAGTTAATAAAACCAAAGAGGCTAGAAAAACGAGAACTTGAAAGTTAGTTAACTAGATTTCTCACCTTAAGAAGCCACCTTAGGAATTCATTGGCCAGGCAAGACATTTTACAATATGTACTGCTGAGCAATTCATCACCCAAGTTTTCTACACCACTGTGATTCCCCTTGTTTATTTTAAACTGCTGAATAATTTTCTTCTGTTGAGTTTAATGGTGACCATGAATTAGAATTTAACACTAAGAAATCTAGGTCATAAGACCAGGGCTTGTTTCACAACGATTTTAGATTAATACTACTAGTTTTGTAACTTATAATTTTAGAATTTAGTTTCACAATGAAAAAATACAATTTTATAAATTGGACCACTAACATTATTAGTCATATTGGACTAATATTACAAGTTAATGTTTCACAACAATAGCTAATATTATTTATGAAGTATAAATAATACAAGTCAAACACTTGCATAATTTCTACAGGTGATTGAACTAAAATAAGTAAAATACTAGTGAGGTTATGTATTGAAACAGAAAGCAGTTTGAGTTTTACTTGTATCATTTTACTATTTTTTATTTCAATTATTGTGATATTTAGTTATTTTACTGTTATTAATTTATATATCTTGTTTATTTTCGTGAATTATCATTGTGCTTCAAGATTTATTCGATGAAGATAGTACAATGTTTATACATCGTAGGCAAAAAACTTAAAGAAATAATATTAACATCCATTTTAAAAATAAATTGGAATTCGACGAACAACTAAATTCATTTTTCCAATTAATAAACAACTAAATTGGAATTCGCTAAGTTGTTCAAGCGGTAGAACAACTAAATGAAGAGTACTACCGCTAAAATTAGGAATGTTACTTCTACAAATTGGGCCAATTATAGAACACCCAACTAGCAGAAATAGAGCAATTATTGTAAAACAGCTGTGTGTGAGATACACGCGGGGTAAGCAAAATATTTGGGTTTGTGTATCTGCTGTTGTTGATCGGGCTCTATTTGACAATATTATTTCTTTTTTTTTTTTTTTTTTATAACATTTATTTAATATTTACAATCTATTCAATAATGAACAATAAGTAAATGTGATCTATTTTAAATAACAATGGTTGATTACCTTCCAAAGACTGTAAACAACATAATGGATTAAAAACGTTCACTTAAACTAAGGAAATCATGCCTTTTTAGTCTATAAATGTGTTCACTATTGTCCAACAAATTCACAGCAAGATGGTTTTCATGTGCTTCAAGCTTCTTTAGGTACCGTAAACTAAACTTTGAGATTTCATCTTGCACGTAGTCAATTCTTGTGTCTTTGTGGATTACTGCATTCCTAACATACCATGGAGCTTGCAATATAGTTCTCAGTACCTTTGACTGGAAACGTTGAATAATGTTCAGATTTGATAATGATGCTGTCCCCCACAACTGTATGCCATATGTCCACACTGGCTTCAAGACAACTTTGTACAGTAATAGTTTATTTTCAGTGGAGAGGTGGGATCTTTTTCCAAAAAGCCAATACATTTTAGAAAATTTTGCATTTAGTTGCAATCGTTTATTCCAGATATGGCTCTGCCATGTCAGTCGCCTATCTAAGTAAATTCCTAGATATTTAACATCATTT
Source organism: Stictocephala bisonia (assembly GCA_035578905.1). Taxonomy (NCBI): domain Eukaryota; kingdom Metazoa; phylum Arthropoda; class Insecta; order Hemiptera; family Membracidae; genus Stictocephala; species Stictocephala bisonia. The sequence continues at coordinate 11,216 of JAQJVL010008435.1, forward strand.
CGTTGAGTTAGTAGAGTGTTGTTTAAGGAAACATTTGGACAGTTTTCCAAATTAAGCGTAAATGTAATGTGTATAGATTTACTCTCGTTTACTTGTATTCTCCAACGTTTTATCCAATCTGTCATTGAATTTAAAACATCTTGCAAGATCTGAGAAGCTGTAAAAGGGTTCCGATGAGAAGCAAGGACTGCAGTATCATCTGCAAATGTTGCAGTTAGTATTTCTTGGTGAGTTGGAATATCAGCTGTGAATATTGTGTACAATAAAGGGCCCAATACACTACCCTGTGGAACTCCAGATTCAATTAATTTTAGATTTGAATAACAATTTTGAAATTTTATTCTAAAGTATCGTTGGGATAGGTAAGATTTTATTAGATTGTAGAAATTATGAGGTAGAAGTAATTTAATTTTGAACAACAGCCCATCATGCCAGACTTTATCAAAAGCCTGGCTTATATCGAGAAATGCTGCTGAGCAAAATTCCTTTTTTTCTAAGGTTTGCCTGATTTTATCAACAACTCGATGCACCTGTTCAATTGTTGAATGGTTAGGTCGAAATCCGAACTGATGATTTGGAAGTAAATTTAGCTCAGTTAATAATGGATTTAATCGTTTCAAAAACAATTTTTCAAACAGTTTTGATGGAATCGGTAGGAGACTTATCGGTCTGTATGAAGTAACCTGATGAGGTGGTTTACCAGGTTTCAGAATAACAATAATGTCAGCTACCTTCCACTGAGATGGAATGTACTCGAGTCTCAACATGGCGTTGAACAATATAGTAAGGAAAACAATCGCTTTCCTAGGGAGCTCTTTTAGCACCTTTCCTGTAATAAGGTCATAGCCAGGAGATTTTTTAGCACGAAGTCCTTCGATTGCTCCCTTTACTTCCGATGGTTTGAATGAAGTTATTGGCATTTCCAGCTGATTAGGTGACTCCAGAAATTCTTTAACATTAGGACCAATGTCATTACATCTGTTTACAGGATTAGGTTTGAATACATTTGAAAAATGGTTAGCAAACAAGTCTGCCTTTTCCATGCTACTTTTAGCCCAAGAACCGTCAGACTTGGAAATAGGAGGGATTGGGACTTGTGGCTGTGTCATCCTTTTCGTCACTTTCCATAATGAGTAATCAGTCGCCTCAGTGGGAGAAAGGGTTGATGTGAATTCCTGAAACCAAACATTGTTTATATCATGCAACATTCTTTTCAGCTGTTGGGAGGCCCGGTTGAAGTTTGTTTTATCAACAGCATTTCTTGAATGTTGCCAGATTCTTCGCAAGCGACGTTTCTCAGCAATCTTTTGTTTTATGTAAAATGGATAGTTAATTTGATTAATATTTTCACTACGCAGTTCCGGAGTTGATTTCCAAGCAGAAGCCTGAACGGAAGAAGTGAAGATTTCAACTGCATTATCTATGTCTCCTCCGGTTTTTAAGGGAATGGTCAGATTTAAGGTATTGTTCAACAACTCTCGAAATTGATCCCAATTAGTATTTTTGTTTGACAGTTTAGGAGGTTTTTCCTTTGACATAATAGACGAGCTTATAGTCAGTATCAAAGGCGAATGATCAGATGAAAGATCAAGAGATGAGGTGATATCCACGTAATTTTGAGAAATCCCTTTGGTTACAAAAAAGTCAAGCAGGTCTGGAATTTTATTTACATCTGTTGGCCAATAAGTAGGATGACCAGTTGATAAATAATTTAAATTGTTATTATCTATACATTTTAGCAGATTTCTTCCCCGAGGATTTACTAGTATTGATCCCCACATTACATGTTTAGCATTGTAGTCACCTCCTGCCAGGAAGCGAGGACTAAGTGAGCTGAAAAACTGATTGAATCTCTGGTCTGAGATGTTAAATCTAGGCGGACAGTAAAGGGAAGAAATTGTCAAAGGACCCATCCAATCTTCAACCACAACACTGGTAGCTTGAAAATCATTGTGCTGAAATTTTGTAATTTCATGATGTTTGATAGTAGTTTTAATTAAAACAGCACTTCCCCCATGAGCGGTATTGTCGGGGTGGTTGGTGCTATAAATAGAAAATTTTGGAATTTTAAAGTAATTTAAGGCAGTAAAATGTGTTTCAGTTATTAGCATTATATCAATTTTATGCATTGAAATAAAAATCTTAATATCCTGGCTATGTTGGGCCAAGCCGTTGGCATTCCAAAGACCAATCCTATAGAAGTTAGTCATTTTAGTTTTGAGATGACGGTTGTTAGTAGGTTGATCAGTGTACCTACTTGTTGGGCTTGTTGTGACATGAGCATTTCAAATTTGTTTATAAATCCACTGATTAATTTATTTAAATTTTCTTCCGCATTTGTTCGACCTGATGTTACGCCTGCGTAAGTCTGAGATGATGTAGTTGTTGTTAAAGAAGATTCTCGAGGCTGGGCAATAGGCGATTGGAAGTTTTTAACAACTTTGTCTTTCCCCGGTGGTGAAGAAGTCCCTGGTCCTTTTGAAACATTCAAACGTACAGTAGGAAAAGCTTTGTTTTTAACATCTCTATATACAGAGCATCCTTTATAATTGGCAGGGTGCTCACCACCGCATAGTACACATGTAGCCGGAGATTCCTTAGATTTGTTACAACTATTTGTATGGTGATCAGAACCGCATTTCACACAGCGATTTTTGTACCAACAGTAAGATTTGGTATGCCCGTACCGTTGACACTTTTTGCACTGTACCACGTCATTACGTTTATAGGGAGGTTCGAATACAATTCTAGCATTTAGTAAGAACTGTACATTGAAAATGTCCTTGTTATGGGGTGCGGGCTCTAAGTCTACAAAAAATATAGACAGAGGATCTTTAGATCTAGAACTTTTCAGATTTGATATGTTTCTAACAGCATAACCATGATCTTCTATAGTTGCTTTTATATCCTGAAGTTCAGTGGAAAAGTGCATGTTTTTAAGCACAACTCTGTAGGCCCTGTCCTGTTTAATTTGATAAGTGTGAAAGCTTACTTTCATGTCAGTTAAATGTTTGACTAGGGTACGGTATGCATCGATGTTTACAGCATTAATTTTTACCTTGTCTCTGGTAATACATTTGTATGAATAAGAATCCTTTGTTATCACTTTTTCAATACTTACAATCATACTCTTAATATCGGAAATGTTTGGGACAAATATTGGTGGAGGTCTTACCTCTGCTTTGTTGGCGTCTTGGTCATGAGACATTTCTTCATCTGCAGTTTGTTTTTGGTTATTTAGACACTCAAAACTATTGCGTAAGTTGATAGGATTGTTCATATCAGACCTTGTACAAGGTTTTTTAACATCCAACCCATTACCTGAGGGCAAAACTCTCTTATTTCTGATCGGCACCCTTTGCCAACAGTTTTTGTTTGGTGTCTCATCTTCACGTTGCTCGGGAAGAGTGTGTCCAAGTGATTCAGGTACTATTCCTTCATTAGAGCAATAATTGTGGTCATTTCCCACATCAATGAACAATACTTTGTTTACATTTGACGGGTTAACCTTTGAGGTATTCATTTACTTTACAATTAGGTTCAGATCAATATATTGATAAGAAAATACACAAGTAAACACAAAAACGCGAACTTCCTTACATATTTTTAATATTTTTACAATTAAAAAGAACAATAATTATTAAATATTTCTAAAAAAATATCGGAACGAAATAAACACAGTTTTACACAGAAACGTATCAAACAGCTGATGAATATTATTTCTGACCAGGGAATTGGTGAAATAGTCAATAAGTTTTACAACATGGCTAATTGTCCTCATGTTGTGGTGTTATTGATGGAACTTGCATTACTGACCAATCTATAGTTCTGTGCGTGTGGTTTGAGCATGCGCATCAAGGGATTTCTCTTTCCAACGAAATTTGTACATTCATGTTAAAAAATAAACATCTCGGACACGATACCTAAAAAATACTTCCCCATGATTGGTTTATTTAGTTACCAGAATTTAGTAGAGTAATCAAACCAGCTGATTTCGCCCATGTGACGTTACAGCCTCGCCGTGACTGTATTTTCTGTGTTTTCTAATTATTACCGTGTTCTCGGATAGAGCTTCTTTCTTCTAAAAATGTGTTTTCATCATTTATTTTAATGAGTGTCAGGGGCGGTCTGGCCAGGTCTGCTAGTCGGCGATCGCCGAGGGCCCCGTGGGTTACAGGGCCTCCAAAATTACTTCTGAAAATTGGAATATTGTTTTCTTAATAACATTAGTTTCTTAACTAGCAACTTAAAATAGACACTGGTAAAAATCTTCAAAAGTAAATTCTGTCAATTAATACTAAACTAATATGCCATTTTATTATTCAGTACAAGTAAACGTCACACAACACAAATGTATTACAATATAAGCACAAAATGTACAAATATATTACAACACAAGTACAAAATCACAAATATTATGGTGATCGATTTCGGTGAATATTCTGGTCTGAGGAAGGTGAAAGTGGTTCACAGAAATCTATCACCATATATTTATGCATTTTGTACTTGTATTGTAATATATTTGTGCATTTTGTGCTTATATTGTAATAAATTTGTGTTGTGTGACGTTTACTTGTATTGTATATGTACCAACACGTATTATTCTAATTAAAAAACTATATTATTATTGGATGGCGTGGCGATGGCCTTCCCCAAGATGCGTGGCCGCTGGCCAGCAAAGGGTTCTGCGACATTAATCAAGGTTGTTCTCCTTGTGCAGTTACATTACAGTATTTTGTTTTCGGCAGTGTAAGACTTAGGGACGGATACTCCTGGCAGACAGTGGCAGCGCCAACTCGGCGTCACAGTTACAGAACAGTATAATAATATAAACACTCGGTAGCGAAGCTCGGCCGTTTTACTCGCCAACAAAGCCATGCTAGCGATGGTATAGCACACCTCTGGTGCGGTAAGCAAATAAACGTTTTGAATATTTACACTCAATTAATTCTATTGCAGCATGCTGTCTAGCGGAGAGATGTCATAGCTCTGCGTTTACGGCTACAACGATCGCTAGCGTCAAGCTGGTTGGCATTTTTCTCAAGAGTAAGCTTCACTTAAAACAAGACAACAAAGACCTTATCAATGCACGTAGTATGGGACATGTTTTGAATTTAGTTGTTGCCGATGCAATAGTGAACCTACAGGGTGGCGCACGAAATGATCCAACATTTGTTTTGGTAGTATTTATTCCGGTTACCTATTATAACAGGGTTGTAAGTTGGCAAAACTATCAGCTGTTTATGGAGATTATTTCCCTCTGTTTCCGCTTCCATTATTATTGTTGCATGATGGCTGACAAAGGAAGATTGTCTCTGGATCAACGCATAAAGACTGTGTTGTTTTAATGGAACAAAAAGTGCGGTGCTTACACAAAGACGGTTTCGTGCTTATTTTCAAACTCGCTGGTCACCATCATTTAAAACTATTCGTAGACTTTATGAAAAATTTAATAGTGATGGCTCAGTATTAGAGATGAAACGTCAACGGCCTTCCACTGTCCGTACCCCACAGAATGTTGAAGCTGTCAGAGCAGCGTTGGTGAGGAGTCCAGTCAAGTCGACTAGAAAAGCGGCAGCAGATCTTCACATTTCTAGGCGATCTTTGCAGAGAATTAAAAAAAAAGATTTACATTTGTATCTATACAAAATTACAGTGTTACCTAAATTAACGATTGACAACAAACTTCAACGAATGATTTTCGCAGAATGGGCTGTTAATCAAGACATATTGATTAACAATGTTTGGTTCTCAGATGAGGCACATTTTCACTTAGACGGTGTTGTAAATAAACAAAATGTGCGTTTTTGGGCTTCCAAAAATCCACTCGTGCTGCATTAAAAAGTGCATCATGCTCCAAGAATCATATCGAGCCATGAGCTAATAGGGCCATTATTTTTTTAATATACTGTGAATAGTGAGCATAATGCTACGTAATTATTTTGTACCTCAACTTATCGCAGAACAGCTTCAATTAGAGAACCAGTGGTTCATGCAGGATGGAGCCAGACCATACACGGCTAATGTTGTTTTAGATTTTCTGCATGAAAATTTCAACCAAAATGTCATTTCAAGCCGATTTCCTAATCGTTTTGCGTGTGGCCATAACTGGCCCCAAATAGTCCTGATTTGAATCTGTTCGATTATTTTCTATAGGGATTTCTGAAGGAGAAAATCTTCCCTAAACATCCTAACATACTGATGGATCTGCAAGTGCTAATCATTGAGGTAACGAAATAACCGAGGATATGTGTCGCAGTCGTCAATAACATAGGCGTTCGTGTTGAAGCAGTTGTCAGACAAGAAGGTGGCCACATTGAACATGTAATGGCCTCAAACTAATGTCCAGGTATGTAGTAGACAATTTATATCAAACTTTACTGTATTGCATTTACAAAAAATTGTCTTTAACAAAAATAAATGTTGGATCATTTCGTGCGCCACCCTGTACTTCCCAGCAGAAAACTTATTTGGTCTGGTAGAGGAATCCACTTCATTCTTAAGTTCGAGCTACAAGAGAAGAGAACGGCCGTTTGGGAGAAGGAAAAAAAGAATAAATATAGTGCACACGATAAATTATAGAGACTTAACAAATTTGAGGAACGAGGTAGTGGAGTAAACTGAAGGTTCTATCTGTAATTATTGATGAGGAGGTTTTAATAAGTAAATAAGAAATAACGACACAGAAGTTGGTTAATGTTTTAACAGTGTTCAATGAAATATCATGTGGAAGTTTTTACTGGAAAACGAAATTCATGGCGAGAAATCAATGGTGTAAGTTTGAGAATATCTTCATCTTAGGTTCTTTTTGATTTTTTTCTTTGTTGTCTCTTGGGTAAGAGACTGGGTAGTTTCGAAGTATTTAAAAGGAAAAACTATAAACTATTCAATTGCTTAGAACTTGGTTCAAACCTTACTGCAGCAAATTATTTCTGAAAGGATCGATGATCACTTTGAAGCCCTGTATTCCAAATCAAAGCAGTATGCAACGAAAGTTAACAATAGTTAAGATGTCATTGAAGTGGAAATAGTTAGATTTTCAATAGAAACGATGTTCAAAAAGAAAAGTAATGCATAGAATAAGCAACAGATCAAGCTAGATAAATCCCGACGGTACAAAAGTTAAACTCGGGATTTAACTTGCCAGTAAACTCAAGGGGGGAACTTACCAGTAAACTCATAATTTAGTTGTATTTTGTAGTATCAGTTGTCAGTTTACAACAGCATATTTATTTGTAAGAATCTGTTGTATCTGGTATATTTCCGCAAAAACTTAGTTTCTAAAATAATTCCAGTTTATAAGAGGGGAGAAACCACAGACATTCAGAACTATTGACCAATATCTATCATGCCATCAATGTAAAAGATTTTTGAAAAAGCAATGGATAATAGGCTGGTTGAATACTTATTAAAATTTAATCTAATAGATTCTTATATTCTTACATATGAGACGCCGACACAACGTTGTTGGTATTTTAAGGTATTATTATTTACATGAAGAGCAGCATGGATTCTGCAAAAATAAATCAACAAGAACAGCGCAATTAAGTTCACTGAATTTATTATTGATTCAATTGATGGGAAAAACGACACGGTGGGAATATTTATGGACTTATCTAAGGCTTTTGATAGTATTTAAAATTATAGGTTAATTGAACAGTTGCAAAATTTAGGAGTTAATAGGACTAATTTAAATTGGTTTGAATCCTACCTCATAGGCAGAAAGCAATACGTGGAAATCTCACATGTTGCAAGAAATTGGTTATTAAAATTTCAATCTAAAACGCAAACAATTAGGCATGAAGTTCCTCAAGGTTCAATTTTGGGCCCTTTATTGTTTGTGTGTTACATGATTGACATGCCAAAGGTCCTTACAACACACAAGGATATAAATAATCAAATCTGCCTATATGCAGATGACTCGAACCTTTTAATATCAGCAAAATCCGAAAAGGAACTTGAATTAAACTCACAACTTCAATTACATAATATAAATAATTTTTTTAAAGAGAATCAACTAATGTTAAATATAGAAAAAACAAATTTTATTTCATTTAAAACAAAACAGAACCGAAATACTGTGCGTCCATACATATCTGTTGGTAGTGAAAGTATTGCTCAAATAAAAAACACAAAATTTTTAGGTTTATACTTTGATGAAAATTTGAGTTGGGATTTGCATGTTAACCATGTAATTAATAAAATCAATTTAGGGATATATGCATTAAAACAAATGACTTATTTCTGCAGCTTAACAGTACTGAAAATTATATAATGATCAGTCATTACAAGCAGCAAGACAGCAACAAATTTTGAATGAAATGGTATGACTTTAGGCATATTGTCACGCCTGTCCGTATAAAACCTTTCTAGCTCAGGGAGAATGGGGGGTTCTTCTAAGAGACAGGCCAAGTATAAGGGAAAAGTTTTTAGTAGTTATCACCCAAATAAATGTTTCCAAGTTCATCAATAGTAGCCAGGGATTAAGGCGCCACCTTGTTGACCTAAGAATGGCAGGACTCCAACAAGGAAACTTTCCTGCAGGTGTA
>JAQJVL010008436.1:0-19761 GCA_035578905.1 Stictocephala bisonia
CTAAATGATCACAGAAAAAGGCCCACTACCATGATTGGTTAGCCTTGAACAAACTAAATGAAGAACTTAACATGGGCTTTACATGTAATTGTTGTTATAAGGTTCAACAGTTGAAATAGAAATTGGACCAAATTTGATATCTCTATATCCCTTTCTAAGCTAAATAAAAATTCTACAAACTTGTTAATAAAAATAACAACAATTTTTAACCGAAGTTAACTTTTTTGCCAATAAATGGATGATAATAGTGGAAAAAATAATAGACAATTATTGCATTTAAAATACTTTTTATTTTTTCATATGTAAACAAATTACAAATAGATAAAAATTACATTTGTGAGTTATATACGAGAACAGAGTTCAAGGTCTCATTGAACAGTTTTAAATCAGTATCACATGCTGTCCCCATTCATAAATCAGCTAACATAATTCAGTTTAACAAAGCTAAAGGGACATATCAGAATAAGAAAATGTTACTCCTGCAATAATAATAAAATGTACACCTATTATTGTTATAGATATACAATTGAATTTAAAAAGTAAAATATTACTCGTTTTAAGCAATAAAAGTATTAGCAGACAATCAATAGGAGTTTAGAGGAGATACCAACATATATCCTCTAGTTGCGTAGTATACAGTGTCCCACCCACCAGCCATTCCATTGTTTAGCTACAACCCTCCATCAATAGGCGTTAAAACTAATTTTGACCGGAATACAATACAGAAGTGGTTCAAGAGAACTTCACCAACACTATGTTGGACTTTGTGCAAACTAAGAATTATCATTAATGAAAATATGCATGAATGGATTCAACCATTAAATGCTTTTTTGAGGTAGGTAATTCTATTATCTATACATCCATTTACGGGGTGGAAGGGTTTATTGTTGATAAAGTTCATACTTCAATTAAGGTAAACAAGCCAGTCTTATATAGCCTAATAACAAAGCATATTGTTTGGTATGACACTATAAGATGAAAATAAGGCAAGGAGTATCTTATAATTACTATTTAAATTTTATGATACAACATGTAGTACTAATTGTTGTTTACAAATTTTACAATATTAAGTTTTTTATTTAGATACTTTTACTAATCAACAAGCTTTTAGTGTTTTTTTTTTCATTAGTAGATTTGATTGTAGCTATTCACAATTTTCAACAAGAAGATGCCTCTTGGAGGATCCAGTTAACAGTTGGAGAATGTGTTCACATTCTAGAGGAAAATGGGGAGTGGTTTTTTGGCTTCACAGCAAAGAACAGAGGACTAAGAGGCATTTTCCCCAAGTGTTATGTAAAAGTCATGGAGAGTGTTGTTGATAAGTCTGGGTGAGTTTACTTCATTTGATCTAATATAACTTATAGAATGCAAATGTTCAGGTGTTGACTGATGATCATTTTGACAACAGGCAAATTTATGAATATACTTTACTTGTAAATCAATAGCCGTAAGTTATCAAATTAAAAGTTGTATTATTCAAATCAGTCATTATGAAGTTTATTATACTCTATTCATTTCTGATTTGATGTATCAGCAAATAATTTGTTCTATTATAATGATGACAAACTGAAATATTCTATCATAAATATACGCTGTTATTAGTTTTGAGAAAAAAGTATACAGGGCTATAGGTTGTTCTTTATCTTTTTTTCTTGGAGCTTTATTAATAAAACATTCTACTCAGTTCATATTTACTTCTATTTTTGTTTTCCAAATAAGGCTTAAGAATTAATACTTTTCTGCAAGCCAATACGTAATTACTTTAATTATAATTTTCATAGATGTTTGATGATGCTATGGTTATTTAGTCAAAGAAACCTGTGTAAAATTAATCAAGGATATTTGGCATTTATATTTATTTATCAAATGGGGGCTTTATTATAGTTACTACTATTTTTTTGTTACTATATCAGAATTGCGATAATATTCTGTTTTTGAATGTAGATATTCAATGCTTAAGAATACAATAATAATATAATGAAAGTTTTAAAAACATTTGTTTTAAGCACATAGCGCCTACTAAAGTGGGGGTGTTAAACTCTAATCTGTATGGTTTACACTTAGGCAGTGACAGTGACCTGTGCATAGCAATGTTCCACAACCTTTCATTAGCAATTCACTGCCAAGCTCCCCACTTCCTTACTGGCCATCAGGATAGCTGAATAGTGTTATTACACTGTATGCCCACTGATGCAACATTTTTCAAGTGGGCCCTCCAGTAAATAAATATATATATATATGTCTATTTTAAGATTTCTCTAATTCAAAATCAAAACTTTTATGATTTATATTTATTTATATAAATAAAGTAGCATACACAGATATTGGAAATGCTTAGATTGTATTAGAAGCATACATAAAAACAATAAACATTTTTTTAACAAACTTTAATTTTTATAAAAATAAAATGTTGAAATTGAATTTCTAGTTGGAGAAATGTCAAGATACTGTTTGATGTGTAACTGAGTTTGGCTTATGCTCGGAATAAGCAACAATTGAGTGGAGTTGTCATTAAGAGTACTGAGTTTGCTTTTATTGAGGATGGTGTTGATTGCACTTGATTGAAATAAAATCAAGTGTATAATAGATGTCTTTGAATGTTAATGACATCTAATGTTATGTCAGGTGATGTTAATTCTTTATGATTTAAAATAATTGTTTGGCAGATTTTTTGTTATTAAGTTGTAATGGCTTCTTACAGTGTTCATAAAGTTCAGTTATTTTAACTTATAGTTTGATTATTTAATAGATTGCTGACACTAAAATAATCACTGCACAATTGATATGCTATAAAAGATGAAAGGAAAAAGAAATAAAATCTAAAAAGAGTTAATAAATGGTTTTTTATAAATATGCAAACAAACAACATTGATGTTGTATACTTAACTTTTTATGGAAGAGATACAAGTTTCATTCATATATTTTGTTCTTTAAATTTGGTAGTTACTGCTGTTTGTATAATCCATGTTTACCATGTGACTGTTACAGACCTACCGAGGTAACTGTGCTTAAACAGCCTCAGATAGTCCAAGAATTGACTTCTGTTTTGCGAGAATGGGGTGCACTTTGGAAGCACCTTTATATTGTAAGTATTAACTCTTAAAAACTCAAGCAAAAATGTGGGTTGAGTATAATTTACTATTAACACATGAGTTTTAAGTTTTTTTAAGGGTTGGTGGATAGTAACATTTTGTTTGTATGATTATGATTTTATAAAAACAGTACAACTCAATAGTGTTATCATCATAGTCTGATTTGATTTCAGTGATTATTCAAGTCTTCAGATGTAACAATAATGTTTCTTTCATGACTGACAAGTGTATGTAAGTTCAAGATTCGATTTAAGTCTGTTATTTATTATAGATTCACAATGAAAACTTTAAGAAGATAGAAGTGCGGATGTATGACTTGATGAAGCACCGCAGTCAGATATTGTCTGGGACATTGCCGGTGGATGAGCTGAAACAAGCCAAGCGAGTGGTTACCTCCATGATTGACATGGGCAACAAGTAAGTATATTTTCATCTATATAAACAAAAATTAATGGTCTCCAAAGGAAAAAGTGGGGATATATTGTGACGTTTTTTTAATTTGTCCTAATTTATAAATAATTAATCGCTATGTGGGTTTTACAAATAAGCAACACGATATACTAAACAATTGCTAAATTTATTGAATATATAAAATTAACTTATTATAATTAAATGAATTATTTCCTTAGCTTTAACTATTGTGAAAAGTACAATTTACTATTAGGCCTACTTTTACAGTTAAACTAATTTATATTTACAATCTTAGATGGCATCAATAATTACAACTACGTACTAATTGCAAAGTGACTTTACTAAATTCCCTTCTTTTAATTACAATTCCTAGCTCTATAAAGTGGCTTTCCTAGATTCTCTACTATTATTTACAATTACTAACTATAAAGTGACTCTACTAGATTTCCTACTATTATTTACAATTACTGACTACGAAGTGACTTTATTAGATTCCCTACTACCTACAGTCCAATACTAACAGTTCACTCACAGTTTCTTCAGTGTCCCTTCAGAAGTCGTCCACAAGTACCGCACTGCTCCTTCGTTGATCCCCACAACGAACCACTCACCGGTAACTTCTCCGTAGACCACTTCACTCTACACGGACACTTCACTCGCACTGTAGAACTCGCTCTCTGTCGCTGCAAACACCTGGGCTGTAGGCTCTAGACTCACTGACTGACTGACTGACTGACCGACCGACTCTCTAGCGCTGGTATCCGGGCCGTATATATCACCTGCAGGTCTCCATCTAGAAGCTTCTTGAATTCCCCTGCGTCCGAAGTTCCATGACAGAGCTGGCTCGTCAACCCAGAAGATTCTAGAAGTTCATTGAAGAGGTAAAGGGGCGTTCATGCGTAAGCCATTGTGTCCCAAAGGTTGTAAACAAGCAGGGCAGGTGGTCAGCGACCCATGCATTACTTCCGCATCACCGGTTCCCAGGATAGAGGCCACTCTAGATGTCACACTGCCCCCTCCTTAAGGCTGATCGTCCCGATCAGCTTCCGCTCCATGGTACGGTGCTAGGCGATCAAGGTGGACCACAAGCATCTTTCCTCTTGGGTGTCTTTGAATCCTGTAGACCACATCGTTGATTCGTGTCACTACCCGATAAGGTCCTTGCCAATCCTGTTGAAATTTCGGGCATCTCCCCTTTTTCCGGAGGGGACTGTAGAGCCACACCAGGTCGTTCACCTGGAATCCAGTCGAATTGGCTTGCCGGTCGTAGCGAGCTTTCATTTTGTCACTGGCCATTTTTAGGTGCTGACGAGCGAACTCGTGAGTGTCGTGTAGGTGGTCGACGAGCTCGCAGGCGTAGTCCGTTGCGGGCTGCTTTGCGTCAGGTGGCAGGCCGAACATGAGGTCACTAGGCAGCCGCAGCTCCCTTCCGAAGATCATCCTCGCTGGGGTGAAACCCGTAGTATCGTGGACCGAAGATCTGTACGCCAGGAGGAAAATGGGCACCTTCCGCTCCCAATCCCGCTGATTGGTGGACACAACTTTCCTGAGGTGTCCAACGAGTGTCTTTATGTATCTCTCGACCATCCCATCAGATTGCGGATGAAGCGCAGTGGTCCGTGTCTTGTGCACTCCGAGATGCTGAAGCACCTCCTTCATCAACAAGGATCCGAAGTTCGTCCCTTGGTCGCTGTGCAGCTCACGTGGCACTCCATACCGACAGATGAATTCGTTCACCAAGCACCCAGCCACTGTTGCTGCTTCTTGATTTGGTATGGCGTATACTTCTGGCCATTTCGTAAAGTAGTCCATGACCACCAGGAGATATTTATTTCCTGCATCTGACATGGGAAATGGACCGGCGATGTCGATGGCGATCCTCTCGAAGGGTGCCCCAACGTTGTACTGTTGCATTCTGCCACGACTTCTTGTTTGTGGCCCTCGGCTTCCAGTACAGATATCACATTGGCGGCACCACTTCTCTACATCAGCCCTCAAGTTCAACCAGTAGAACCGCTGACGTAGCTTGTCCACCGTCCTGTTGACACCTAAGTGCCCACCAGATGCTCCATTGTGGATCTCCTCCAGCACTTCCTTTCTTTTACTTCTGGGGAGCACAATCTGTTCAATCTGCTTCCTACCATTAGGGGCCTCCCAGATTCTTATAAGCACTCCGTTCTTAACCTTCATTGAGTCCCACTGTGCCCAGTAGCTCTTATACACATGGTTCCTAGCTGCAATGTCTTCCCAGCTAGGACGAGCCCCCGATTCCTTCTCCCGCAGCAGTGGTCCAACCTCACTATCCTCAAGCTGTTCTTTACGGAGGTCCTCCGGCTCCCATCCACTAGCTGGCTCCAAAGAGACACAACGCACTTCCACGGACGGATTCCTTTCTTCTACCTTGGAGCAGTGCTTACAACCCTCTGGGCAAGGTCGGCGAGACAGGGCGTCGGCATTGGAATGGTTTCTCCCTCGTCGGTGTTCAGAGGTGAAGTTGTATTCTTGAAGACGCTGCACCCATCGAGCTGTCTGTCCCTCCAGGTTCTTGAAGTTCATTAGCCAAGTCAGGGCAGAATGGTCGGTCCTTAAATGGAAAGGCTGTCCATAGAGGTACTTGTGAAAATGCTCTAATGACTTCACGACTGCAAGTAGCTCTCTTCTGGTGACGCAATAATTCCTCTCTGCTTTGGATAGCGTTCTGCTGAAGTAAGCTATTACAGCTTCATGGTCGTCCTGAACTTGGGAGAGAACTGCCCCTATACCCACATCGCTGGCGTCCGTGTCCACAATGAACTTCTCTCCAAACCGTGGGAACCCTAAGATTGGAGCGCTGCAAAGAGAAGTTTTAAGTGTCTCAAAAGCCTCACTAGCCTCCGGAGTCCACTCAAACTTACGCTGTTCTTCGGTGAGCTTGGTCAGTGGCTTAGCAATATCAGCATAGCCCTTTACGAAGCGGCGGTAGTAGGTGCAAAGTCCAAGAAAACTCCTCACCTCATGTTTGTTACGTGGGACAGGCCACTCCTTCACGGTGTTAATCTTCTCCGGGTCCACAGTCACTCCTTCAGATGACACTACGTGTCCAAGATAGTTAACCTTATTCTTGAAAAGATTACATTTTTGTAGGTTTAACTTCAGGTTGGAAGAACGAAGCCTCTTAAAAACTTTCTCCAGATTCTGAAGATGGTCGTTAAACGTCTTCCCTAGGACTATGATGTCGTCCAGATACACTAGACAAGTTTCCCAAGTCAGTCCCCGTAGCACATTTTCCATGAGTCTCTCGAAGGTAGCTGGAGCATTGCAAAGTCCAAAGGGCATGACCGTGAACTGCCAAAGTCCGTTTCCATTCCCTATGGAAAACGCTGTTTTCTCTTTGTCCTCCGGAGCTATCTCCACCTACCAGTACCCGCTCTTCAGGTCCAGGGTCGAGAAGAACTTACAGCCTCCGAGAGCATCCAGAGTGTCGTCAATCCGGGGCAAGGGATAACTGTCTTTCTTCGTAGCATTGTTCAGTAGTCGGTAATCCACGCAGAACCTGGAAGTCCCATCCTTCTTCTTTACTAGTACTACCGGCGAAGTCCATGGGCTGCTGGAGGGCTCAATCACTCCATCTTGCTCCATTTCTTTTATTTTTCGCTCTGCCTCTTCTCTCTTCGCCCAGGGTAGTCTCCTAGGTATTTGACGGATTGGTCTAGCGTCTCCAACATCAATTTTATGTTGAACCACAGTTGTCCTACCTTTTGGCCCCGTAGCAGTTTCAAACACATCTTGATACTCTGTTATTAGCCTAGCGACTTGCTTCGTTTGATCCAATGTCATTCCCCTGCATGCATCTCTTACAAACTCCGCTATGTCTTCTGGAAGGTTTTTATGGTCTGAAGAGATATTCCTATCAGCTCGTGAAACAGAAGAAACCGAAGAACATTTACCTAGGAGCCTACCTTGTTTCAATGCAACAGGATGGTCATTCAAATTCATTATGCGGACTGGAACTTCCTTAAAAGATTTGAACAGTGTTTTCGCTACAAGTACCCCACGTCCAAGTTCCTCTTCATTTATAACTGGGTCCAACATTAAGTTCTGGCCTTCCGGAATAGTCTTGTCCATTTCTGCTCTGACGATCTTCTGAGTTCGAGGTGGCAGAGTGGCGTCCTTCAACAAGCGCACCCAAGAAGATAAATTCTTCCTATGCTGAAGAGCAACTTCCTCTCCCCCAATGGTCGTCACTCCTTTCCTGAGGTCTAACTGTAAGCCAAGTTTCGTCATCATGTCCATGCCGAGTATGACGTCCTCCTCAATGTCAGCTACAAGAGCGCGATGCTTAAGACATGCACCTCCGATGCAGAAGGTGGCAACTGTCTCCCCGCGGACGCTGGCAAAGTCCCCAGTCGCAGTCTTCACTGTCCAGGTCGTCGGAGTTATTTTCATAGAGGAAGGACAAATATCTTCATTCAATATCGTCATCGTTGCACCAGTGTCCAGCAAAAGGCTTCTGGGCTCCCCGTTTACCAATCCGTCTATGTAAAGGCTGTTGGTCTGACCTGACAAAGATGCTACGATGATGCTCTTAGCTGGGGCCTCAAATTGCTGGGTTGACAGTTGCCCCTTCCCATCAACCCTTTTTAGTTTTCCTGCCTCTGCCCCCGAGAGGCTTTACTCGGGCATTTACTTCGGGGGTGGCCTAACTCTCCACACCCCCAACAGCGAATCTCCTTCTTCCGGTCCCTCAGGGCATCAAGCACTTTTCTTACGATGTCTTCTATCTTCATAGGTTCTTCTTCCTCTGCGTAGGCTCCTCGCAGACGTGCCTGGCCCCGGACGGATTGCTTTACGGCCTCAAACTCTAAGGCTTGCGTCAGGGCCTCGTTTAAAGTGTTAGGCCGGGCCAACTTTACAGCCTGCTGCGTCTCAGCATCCCGCAGCCCATCGAGGAACCTTTCAATGGATAGGCTCTCGTAAACAGCTTCGTCCACTGTGGGATAAGCGCCCCTCACTAATCGTGCGATGTCAGCTTCGAATTCTTGAAGACTTTCATTGGACTTCTGGTGACGACTCCTGAGCTGAGATCTGTAGACCAGTTCCATGTGTTTATGTCCGAATCGCATTTCCAACCGTCTAATCAAATCTTCGTAATTCTGTCGCTCAGCAGGTGGAACGGTTTGCAGTACACTCAGAGCTTCTCCACGAAGTGAAAGGCACAACATGGACGCCTTCGCTGATGATGGCCAATTGTAGACAGCAGCGGCAGTCTCAAACAAAGTAATAAAATCTTCCCAGGACATCTTTCCGTCAAAGGTTGGCAAACTTGCGTTATTTACGGGTGGACTCACACTCGACCGAGGTTCCAGGTTGGGCGGTTGCTGTCCACTTCCTGAGATCCCAGGTGGTTCGTTGCAGGTTATTGACTCCTTCCTCCCCTGAACCATTTCTTCTAAAACCCTAATCCTATCACCTAATTGCTTCGAACGGTCATCTAATTGTTTTTTAAATTCGTTCGAACAGTCATCTAATTGTTTTTTAAATTCGTCTTCAACTTGGCAAATTTTATAATTAAATTCTGTAGCTAACTCTTCCTTCAAGGTTTTACAATTACTATTTAGTTTTTCGGTTAAGTCATCTTTCACTTCTTTTAAGTCACCCTTTAAGTCACTTTGTAATTTATGTAATTTCTCGACATTTCCTTTTAAGTCACTTTGTAATTCATGTAATTTCTCTGCATTTCCTTTTAAGTCATTTTGTAATTTCTCGACATTTCCTTTTAAGTCACTTTGTAATTCCTCTGCATTTCTTTTTAAGTCACTTTGTAATTTCTCGACATTTCTGGTAATCATAGACTTAAGTGAACTAGCTTCAGTTTCAAAAAGGAATGTTTCTGGATCATCCCCTGCTTCTAGCATTGCCTGCTTAAGTCTACTTACTAAAACTGATTTTGTTCCAGTATGATCTAAGTCCCTTTCTTCTAACTCCCGCTTTAAATCAGCCACTTTTAAGTCTACTAACTTAACTCCACTAGATGCCATCGTTCTTTTGCAAAACTACGTCTGAACAATATAGAATTACAGTAAATGAATTCAATAAACAGCTTAACAATAACTATCAATAAATAAAAATTTTAAACGTCTTGCTCAACAAATCAATCCCACTTCTGACACCAGTGTGACGTTTTTTTAATTTGTCCTAATTTATAAATAATTAATCGCTATGTGGGTTTTACAAATAAGCAACACGATATACTAAACAATTGCTAAATTTATTGAATATATAAAATTAACTTATTATAATTAAATGAATTATTTCCTTAGCTTTAACTATTGTGAAAAGTACAATTTACTATTAGGCCTACTTTTACAGTTAAACTAATTTATATTTACAATCTTAGATGGCATCAATAATTACAACTACGTACTAATTGCAAAGTGACTTTACTAAATTCCCTTCTTTTAATTACAATTCCTAGCTCTATAAAGTGGCTTTCCTAGATTCTCTACTATTATTTACAATTACTAACTATAAAGTGACTCTACTAGATTTCCTACTATTATTTACAATTACTGACTACGAAGTGACTTTATTAGATTCCCTACTACCTACAGTCCAATACTAACAGTTCACTCACAGTTTCTTCAGTGTCCCTTCAGAAGTCGTCCACAAGTACCGCACTGCTCCTTCGTTGATCCCCACAACGAACCACTCACCGGTAACTTCTCCGTAGACCACTTCACTCTACACGGACACTTCACTCGCACTGTAGAACTCGCTCTCTGTCGCTGCAAACACCTGGGCTGTAGGCTCTAGACTCACTGACTGACTGACTGACTGACCGACCGACTCTCTAGCGCTGGTATCCGGGCCGTATATATCACCTGCAGGTCTCCATCTAGAAGCTTCTTGAATTCCCCTGCGTCCGAAGTTCCATGACAAAGCTGGCTCGTCAACCCAGAAGATTCTAGAAGTTCATTGAAGAGGTAAAGGGGCGTTCATGCGTAAGCCATTGTGTCCCAAAGGTTGTAAACAAGCAGGGCAGGTGGTCAGCGACCCATGCATTACTTCCGCATCACCGGTTCCCAGGATAGAGGCCACTCTAGATGTCACAATATTAACTGTACACCATTTTGTCAGCTCCTAGTGCTCTATGTCTTATCAGAGTACATACTCTAAACTGGTAAGCAGTCAACACAAAACATAGAAATTTGGAAAGAATATTTAATATATTTTGATTTTAGTTTATTTTGTACAGAAATAAATTTAAAACATTGATACTATTAATGTGGCATTAAAATTAACTATAGTTAAATCATTGTTAATTCCATTAAAATTTTCCAAGTTTAAATTAACAAAACACTTATTTAGCACGTTCGCCGTGGTGGGCACCTTTTGGGACTCTATGCCCCTATTTATTTCATGTTGGGATTTTAACTGCAGCTATTGATTCAGTTAGCTGTAGTTCTCGCAGCGTTGTCGTTGTTAACGTATGTGTCTCATGCTGTGATAGTTTCTCAGTTCGATTACCGAAGCCTGTACAGTATTGATTAGTTTTTGTTAGTGAATAGTGTTAGTGATCGTGATAGATTTGTATTTTATTTGTATAATTATAGTAATGGCTGGGCCATGTAGAGACATAGATGTTAGTAAATATGACTGTGGATGAAGTTGGCGACTACTCGGAGAGTACTTCCGGTGACGAGTCGAGTGACGTAGACTCGACGTGGATGTGGGACTCTTTAGCGGTTCTGCGAGACCCCATAGGGTCCCAGAAGTTATGACGTGTTATAATATCAGCTGATAAGAATTAAAAATGTTTTTTCTCATATAAATTATATATTTCATTATTATTTATGATTTATGACAATAAATATCCATAAGTAAATATTTCTTACAATGTGACTCTTTAGTAATGCTACGCGACTCCATAGGGTCCTGGAATTTATGACCTATATTATCACCTAAAAATTATTGAAATTTTTTTGCCCTAAAAACTGTCTTTTTCCATTAAAATAAATATAAAAATTGGGGAAAAATCTGCTTTGGTAAAAAGTAAGCTTCAGGTTCCACCACAGCAAGTGTGTTTAACAATATTTTCTGTTTGAAACATAAACAGTAGACATAATATTATTAACACTTTCACTGTGGCTGCTATAGTTGGTAATCTATAGCAGGTGCTAAAAATTGTTTACACTATTACTATTTACACTTACAAACTAAAAAAACCGAAACCAAAACATATACAAAGTTAATAGGTCATACTAGACATGCTACGTACAAAAACAAACAACTTTCCTTCGCAGATGCTACCTCAATACTGAATGAATAAGCAAACAAAGGACAAAGATTGCCGATCGGGTGCAACAACGTCTGAAGTCTGCCGAGCGCCGTTCCTGATCGGGCTCGGCCGCAGCGAAAGTGTTAATCTGATATGAAGTAAAAAGAAAGAACCATTCTTCAATGTTTGGTTGAGACTATTATAATCACTTTGCTTATATGAATATTTTCTGGTGGATGAAAGATGAAAAATAACCTGACATTAAAATTATGATAGTCACAAACATTATGATACATTTGTAGGATAGTTCTATTCATTTAAATTGAGAGCTTTGAATTGTCAGAAAGATACTACTTAAAGTTGGTTTGCGATTGGTCAAAATAACATTAAATTTGTAAAAGTGCTGGAACAAAGTTGATTTTCTACTTCTTTGGATTTTGCAATAATGTATTAATGTCCTTCAAATGTATATAGCCTGTTATTAACATGTTAACTGCTATTACGGTCCAAATGGACTGGAGTAGGAGTTGTTTCAACTGATGATCCGGTCCGATCGGACCAGTGGCGTCAGCTGTTTTTAAAATGGTTTTTCGTCAATTCCTAGTCATTGTAGCACTCTAGCGACTTGAAATTGTATTCCAAAAACCATAAGATATTTTGCCTGTAAGGAGGACAAGTTTCATCTTAGTAACTGTAACAATAGTAACTCAGTTGAAGCATGACCTTATGTGAAATTTTAACTTAAATTCAAATTCAATAGAATAATTTGAATTAAATTAAATGGTTTACTCAGTAGATTTAATTGATTTCTGTTAGTATTTATGAAATATGAAGTCAATTTTTTATGATACATAGAGTCCATTGTTTACGTACAGAAAATATTTTCCATTTTGTCCTGCTGGCTAATGATTTTTGGTAATTTTTGGTCTACTGTTTCAAGGTAAATTTTCAGTTAAGAGCTAGATATAAGTTGGACAAAATTGTGAACAAATTAATAATTGTTATTATATTTATAGAAACTATATTTACAACTTAAGTATTTCACTTTGAAAGAAACACTATTTACATATTTGCTAACCTTTGCTCACAGCTGTTTGGACATTTAATTTGGATTAATAATTTTTCTTATTGTTGAGTTATTGCATTGTGCAACTATTACTAGTCAGTTACTCAATCTTCAAACATCTTCAGAAATAATTTATACCTCCTCGAAGCGAATTAATACGAGGCATATTTTTAAAGTAAGTTTCATTTTGGAATGAAACAAAAACCTGTTGACTTTTAGTAACAAAATTATTTTAATATAACAGCCTGTACCTTAAACTATTTTTCAATAATTTCCGTAAAATCTGCTTTTGATAACCTTTCTCAACAAAATCTGCCGCCTGACTGCACAACCACTGCAGCACAGTTGTTTTGAGATCATTATGGCATTGACCTCAGAAATGCTTCTTCAAGATCAAGAATAAATGGAAGTCACTGGACGTAAGATCAATTCTTTGTTTGATTTGCATCTTTAACAACTCCCCCATTTCTATACCCAACTATACCGAACCTGACTGCAATGCCACAACGGCGGAATTCCAAAACGGTACATACTTTAAAACATGCCTCATAACTCAAGTAAACTATGAGGTCAGTAACTATCAAAGTGTATTTAAAAGTCAAAATCTTACTTTCAGTTATCAGTATAATAAATTAATCCAGTTCAATTTATCTCGTAAAAATAAACAGGCATTGTTCGCAAATCAGTCATTAAAATAAATACTAGGGGAAACCCCTGTACGCTTCGCGTGTCAACCCCGTTCCTTGCTGCACTTGTAACGGGTTTATAGTTTAGATGTAAACACCCAAATGTTATAATACTAAGTTCTATAACCTTCTCAATGTTATAAACATCGTTATTTACATTCTAACAGTTGTTAAGATTATGAAAACATCATTATTTACATTTAAACAGCTGTTACTTGTTGGCTAAGTTAGATCTCTCTCTATATTATTCTTATGGCCAAAAAATGTTCTTTGAGGACTTTCTGTGCCCTTCAGGGTAAAAATATTGAAAAAAATGAAACCTTATTGCACAACTACGAATAAGAGTAAATATGTTAACATCTCAATCGTTAAAATTGATAAAGAAATAAGGAAGGAGTTGCATTGACAAAAATCGGCTTCATGTATTATATATAAGGATTAATCATATATATATATATATATATATATATATATATATATATATATATATATATATATATATAAAATATAATAACATCCTATCACTTCAGAAACGTACCAAGATACAAAGTGCCAAGATACTACAATGTTATGGAAAGAATTCGTTATATTATATTTATATTATTCCACAAATATTTAACACATTACCTGAGCATTTGTTGCATTACAAGTCTTTTAAACACATTAAATCCATATTATATTCCTGGTTGATAGGAGACGATCTAGTTGAGTTCTCATTGTCATAACTGTATAGTTTTTGTTTTTCTTCTTTTTTTGTTTTTTTCTGTCTGTATTGTGTCTGTTAGTTTTTTATATGGTCTAGGTGTGTTAGTTTTTTATATGGTCTAGGTGACACTAATGTTATAGATATGTTGAATGTTTGTTGACGTTGTTCCCACTCTTAATGTGTAACGATGTGTACTTTCATTTATGTTTATTTATATATATATACACACACACATATATATATATGTGTGTGTGTGTGTAAATATATATTTGTATTATTGTTGCAATGTATGTGTATCATTGGTGTGAAAGTGTTGGATCATAAATGTAAAGACTTTGTATTTCTGGTAGTATAGTCAATTAATAAGCACCGTGGCCATGAGCGCAACTGTATTTATAGTATTATTTTGTTTATTGTTTAGTTTGTTGTAATTAAGTTGGGCACCCAACGACAAACGTTTATAGTTTTTTGGGACCCTATGTTGTATTATTTTAAATAAAGTACTTTGAATTAATCAGACATTAATATAGGTATTAAAGTTGAATAACTCCTTTTGTTCCATTTAGGTCTAAGAATTCAATTTACTCAGTAGATTAAATAAACCAATCAAAATGTTTGTTCCAGCAATAACTATATTGATATTGCTTCACTATTGTCTGTTTTTAATATTTGCGATTATGTTTAATCAGTTTTTGTGTAATGCTTTGAACATATTATTAATTTGGGATTTTTGACGATTTTAAAAGCAAGCGAACATTTACTTCTGCCTATCTGTCTATACTCTTCACCTTTACCGAAATTTTGATCACTGTTACACCAATATAATGGGATCCTCTTCATCCCTTTTCATTATTACCCAACTCTGGACTGAGGGGTCAGTTAACATACTTTCATCTGATTGACCCGTTGAAAGCACCAGTGGTACTTACAATTTTTTTTCTTTCTGTGTTTTCATGGTGTTCTATTTGTGGACTTGACTTTTCAGGTAGGTTTGCTGATGCCCCCTATCTATCCTATTATATTAGTTCTTGGCCTAACACCCTATAACCTAACCTCTCACTTGAAACATTTTCAGTGATAAATTAATTTGTTTGCGATTATCTGAGTACAATCATTTAAATTATGAAACAAATAAAAATCGAGTTTACTTTAAATTTATTCAAACGGGTAGATTAAAAAAAATATTAATTTGCTATTGAGTATATCTCTAATTAGGTTATAAAAATATATTCTTTGTACCTTTGTTACTTTTCACTGATTTGTTTTTTTTTTAAGAATGTTAGCACTAGACATGGTAGTACGAGATGAACATGGTAATATTCTGAATCCTGAACAGACATCCACCATCCAGCTTTATTGGCACCATGAATTGGCAACCGAGAGGATAAGAAAAGCCACTGTAAGTACACTAGATAACTTCAAGACTGCTATACCTTAGTATTGACCAAAGTGTTTCTAATTAGCATGTTTGAACATGAATTAAACACATTAATTTGAATTAAATTCATAGTCAGTAGTTAAATTCAAATCAGATCATATAATGTGGATCTAGGGTTAATTTTTCGTATAGCAACCATTATTTTTTATAGACAGCTACTTTTTTCCATTACTTTCTATTGTTTTATTTATTTATTTTATTCATGATTTACATAAAGCAAACACAGAATGGCGTTATATTTCTCAAAATTACTAATCTTATTTTTTTTTTTTTTTTAAATATGAACTACAATACACTAAGTACAATAATTTTCAAAACATTTGAACAAAGAATACAAAGCTTTATCTATCAAATAAATTAACTTTCTATACTCTTCACCTTTACCAAAATATTGATCACTGTTACTCTCCATCCCTTTTCATTATTTCACAACTCTGAACTTAGAGGTCAGCCAACATACTTTCATCTGATTGACCCGTTGATTAAATATTTAATCAAATTTAAACACCTTTGTATCAGATATTGAGTGAAATTCATTTGGAAGCTGATACATAAATATAGATTCTGCAGTAGTAGGCGGGTGTTTTTGAATTGGTGTATAGTTTTTATGGCGGGTATTATATGTATGGCTAATCCTAATGTAGTATGTGCATAATGGTTTGTAATATATATAAGCTATAAACCGTGATAATACTCAAATTGGCAAAACAATGTTTTACAGATAGACTATTATCTAAATGCAATATTGTCCTAATATCTCTTTTCTGGAGAATTAAAATGCTATCTAAATTCTCAATACTTGTTGCACAATACAGCTCTATACCAAAATATGTATGAGAGTGTATGTGAATAATCTTTGATACAATTTCTAATGAACAGTAATTGGATAAATTTCTTAATACATATAAACCTGTTGATATTTTACTTGATAATTTAATAACATGTTGGTTCTATGAAAGCTTATCATCTATACATACCCTAAACATTTAGTTTGATTAACCTGTTCAATCTTATTATTATTTATATTAATATTAGCTGTAAAACTTTGTCTTTGATTTGCACTAAAAGACATCACATTTGTTTTACTAAAATTTAGTTTCAAGTTGATACTATCGAAATAGTTTTGAATAGAAACAAGATTATTTATGGCAGAAGTTTCTATTTCATCTAATGTCTGGCCTGAAGTAGTGAAATTAGAATCATCAGCATAAATACAAAACTTGCTCTTATTTTCAATGTATACCCAACAGTAATATGCAAATTCCCTTATTTCCATTATTAATATGTAATGTTTAAAGCTGTTATTAATCTTAAGATTTATTTTAATCTTGAGTGTACAAACTAAATATATTTTATTCAACTTCTTTATTTATCAATTAAATGTTTGTGCATTTTTAAAAATAAATAAGTAATTTTAGTAACTTTTATAGTATTTAAAATATTTGTTATCTTAGAATAAAAGCTTGTAGTAGTGCTAGCATTTGTTAATATTGATATTCATCAATTTCAGAATTAAAAAATACCACAGGTTTACTACTTTAGTAAAGGTTTAATGAACATTCTTATTGAACGTGTTTCATATATCACAGATAGCTAACAAGATTTACTGGTGTTCTTGAATCACGGTACTTTATTTATACCTGTAGTTGTTTATAATAAAATAAAATTTGTATAACTTTTGACAAAATATATAACTACCATAACCTAGATCAACTATTTTAACAAGAATGAAAAATAATATATAACCATATATTCTAATCAAACAAACATGATTTAATGCTGAATAAAAAGCATTCTTAAAAACACGCTCCTCCTCAGAGACTTTGTTTATTTGAAGCTCTATCTCCTCTACTAGTGCTGTAGTATTCAACGATAGACTTTATACCAGAAATCATGTCATATAATTCTACCATTGAATATGACCTTGTTTACTAACTCTTAACTAGTAAACTAGGTAAGACCTATTTTAAAGTTCTTCATGTACCACTCCTTCGTCCTATTGACAACATTTCTGGCCATAACTTTTTGTCCTTTTTTTTAAACACTGGCGTTGTTCAAAGCTGTTCTGTTGTAATGCTTGGCCTATCCAGATTTTTTGGTTACCACTTTGTCTAGTGGGTGATTTGGTGTTGAGAAATCTATTTTCAAGAATTTGGGAAAGATAATATTTTAGACGCCACTGGGGATGACTAATACTTTAGAATGAATAGAGGTTTCTAAACTCTTTAGTACCATACCCCATAAAATTGAAATGAAATCTCCCGTGCCCTTACACAATAAATTGTGTGGAATATTTGTGTGTATGAAAATAACAAGATTACATTGAGAAGAAAAATGATTTATTTTTACTCACTAATTTATGAAACCTTCTTTCGCCTAAACACTAGGCCCAACTGAGGGTGAGTGACAGTGCACCAACTCGGGAGGATAAAAAAAAGTTAAGTGAAAATATTGTTTATTAAAAAGAAATTTGAATTAAAAAGGAAAAGGAGCTAGTAATGAAAATGGAGGACAACTTTGGGCTGTTGCCCATTTGAAACAAATATTAACTAAGCAACTAAGTGTAATTATGTTATGTGCCTCAAAGCTTAAAAACAACAAAAAGAAAAAGAGATATCAAGCAAAATATTCAAACCTACAAAAAAATAATGACAAAGTTTAACATCCTTTTTGAAAACAACATCAGTTTTGACCCCAATGAAAACAATAAATGCTTTACAACCATATTTAAAATGCAGCTGCAACAATCAAAATCAGCTAGGAACTTTTAAAGGGCGTGACTGTTTTGTTATGCGAGTTCACACACACACACACACACACACACACACACACACACACACACACACACACACACACACACACACACACACACACACACACACACACACACACACACACACACACACACACACACACACACACACACACACACACACACACACACACACACACACACACACACACACACACACACACACACACACACACACACACACACACACACACACACACACACACACACACACACACACACACACACACACACACACACACACACACACACACACACACACACACACACACACACACACACACACACACACACACACACACACACACACACACACACACACACGCACACACGCACACACGCACACACGCACACACGCACACACGCACACACGCACACACGCACACACGCACACACGCACACACGCACACACGCACACACGCACACACGCACACACGCACACACGCACACACGCACACACGCACACACGCACACACGCACACACGCACACACGCACACACGCACACACGCACACACGCACACACGCACACACGCACACACGCACACACGCACACACGCACACACGCACACACGCACACACGCACACACGCACACACGCACACACGCACACACGCACACACGCACACACGCACACACGCACACACGCACACACGCACACACGCACACACGCACACACGCACACACGCACACACGCACACACGCACACACGCACACACGCACACACGCACACACGCACACACGCACACACGCACACACGCACACACGCACACACGCACACACGCACACACGCACACACGCACACACGCACACACGCACACACGCACACACGCACACACGCACACACGCACACACGCACACACGCACACACGCACACACGCACACACGCACACACGCACACACGCACACACGCACACACGCACACACGCACACACGCACACACGCACACACGCACACACGCACACACGCACACACGCACACACGCACACACGCACACACGCACACACGCACACACGCACACACGCACACACGCACACACGCACACACGCACACACGCACACACGCACACACGCACACACGCACACACGCACACACGCACACACGCACACACGCACACACGCACACACGCACACACGCACACACGCACACACGCACACACGCACACACGCACACACGCACACACACACACACACACAATTTATGGCATCAAGTGGTGGAGCACATATTAGTTTACATTCTAATGCATTCTAACTAAATGCAATATTATTCTAATTTCATGTCTCTGTTTTTTAAATT